>CABHPH010137952.1:0-47233 GCA_902168325.1 Peromyscus nudipes | reverse complement strand
GCATGCTGCATTCGCGTTCTCAAAGGCCAAAGATTCAATTATTATCCGACTAGCTTCTGAATCGGTGACCATTCTCTTTACTGCTGAAGCCAGTCTTTGTAAAAAATCTGTGAAAGATTCTTTTGGGCCTTGTGTAACTTTTGTAAATGACTCAGCTTTTTTTCCTGGTTCCTCAACTCTGTCCCATGCATTCAAGGCTGCCGTTCGACACAGAATTAAGGTTTGGATATCATATAGACATTGTGTTTGTAATGAAGCATATTGGCCTTCTCCAATAAGCTGATCCTGGCAGACTTGTATTCCTTTATCCCTCCATTGTTTTTCTATGTTTTTAGCTTCATCCTTGAAATAAATGTGCCACTGAATTTTCTGACTTGGCTCTAGAACAGCCTGTGTCAGGTCCCGCCAGTCCTGTGGTATAATCCTATTATATGTCGACCAAGAGTTTAACATTTGCTTTACATATGGGGAATGCATGCCATAAGATACTATTGCCTCCTTAAACCTTCGTAAATCCATCATGTCAATTGGAGCCCAATTATTTTGTGTAGTCATTTGATCAGGCGACTGCTGTACGGTTACTGGATAAATTAAGGGTGACTGTGTGAAAACAGGCTTTCTCTCTGGAACCTTATGATCCACAACTTCACTCTTAATTTCTTCTGTCTGAGTTTTTTCAGGTTTAACAAGTTTTTCTAAAGCTGTCATCCTGGCACTTAAATTGACTATCTTTTTAAATAGTAAAATGAGTATAAACATAGTAACAAACTGCATAATCCGATCAATATTAATCATCCCATACAGTTGTTCCATTGTCAGACTGCCTAAAATTGCAAACAGAGCCCAATTTTCTTCTAATGCACACAGAAAACCCATTTTTTTTTAATGTGGAAAAAAATTTCTCTTTTAAATAATTTCTTTTAAAATATCTGATATGTTAATTGACTTACCAAATCCGCGCAGAACAGTAGAAATCCGAGGGAATTTCAAAACAGCCACCTAGTGTCCAAAGTGAATCGAGAAAGAGAGAGAGAGAGAGAGAGAGAGAGAGAGAGAGCAAGAGCAAGAAAGCGAGCTACCAAAAGCTTAAATCCAGCCACGTGTTGTGGCTTGAGCGGAGTCAAGCCTGGGCTAAACTGCCTTAAACTCCGACCACGTGCGTTGGATTTACAGGCAGGTATCCTGTTCGGCAGGGCAGACCCAAGTTGTTTGTAGCACAGGCTTTAAGTTAACTGCTTGGGGCTACGGTCAGTCCAGCCTGAACCCGGGCCGCCTGGCCTAGGGAGCCGGCTGCCCGGGCGGGAACCCGGACCTGCCGCGACCCGCTGCAAGTCAAGCGGTTTCTTATGGATTCTTGTCACGTTGGGTGCCAAATGTAGATGTAACCAACCGCCTTATTAAATAATAAACACAAAGCCAATGTAAGGATGAAAGCCCAAAGAGGTCAGAGCTAAGAGTCTTACCCGCTTTTCTGCCAGCTAGCTTCTCCCGCCAAGAGACCTCTCCGAAAAGGAACTACTACCTGTGCGTTCGTTTTTAAATAAGAGTCTGTTCTGCCTTCTCATTGGTTGTAAACCCAACTACGTGACTGCCTCATTACTGCCTCTCTGTATAGACCTCCAGGTTTTCTATGGTTGGTATTGAGATTAAGGGCGTGTGTCTCCAATGTTGGCTGTATCCTTGAACACACAGAGATCTACCTAGTTCTGCTTACCAAGTGCTGGGATTAAAGGCGTGGACCACCACCGCCCTGGCTTTCACTATGGCTTGCTAATAGCTCTGACCTCTAGGCAACTTTATTTATTAACATACAAATAAAATCACATTTCATTACAAATAGAATACCACTATATCGGGGAGCCTTTTATTTCCCCTGTCAAGGTTCATTTAGATTCTGTTTGCATAGATTGAAAACAAAACAAAAAAATTGTTAACCATAAGACATGTTGCAAATTTCAACAGCAAGAACAAAAAGTTATGCTATACAGTCAACCCTTAGGAAGTTCGATTTTCAATGGTCATTTTCCAGTCACTTTCCATCTCTGGGGGTTAGGCTTTTCTTTTGTTGGTTCCTTCCTCAGGTGGCTTCCTGAGGTGTGAGTGATGAACCCAGGCAGAAATACCAGTGACTTTAACACCAATAGGAATCTATAGAATCACCATGTAAGGTCCTTTCCATCTAGGTTCAAGTTGGTCAGTTGTGAAGAGGCAGACTAATCTCTGGGCTGGAACGGCTGATCAGGTAGACAGTACCCAACAGGTTGAGCAGCCTGAACCTGAGGGATAATCTTATCAAAAGTTAATTGTAACCCTTTTAAGAACTCAGAGATTAGAGTGGGACAATTTTACAATAGACCTGCATGTACCAGAAGGATCATGGGAGGTGGTTGCCCATAGACTAGGAATAAACTTTTCTTGATAGGGGATATATCAGACTCTGAGAAGGGCATATAGCAAGAGGTCAACCAAGTTACTACCAGTTTCAGGAGTATATTTAGTTAAAATTTCCTTCAAAGTTCTATTCATTCTCTCTATGTTTCCTGAGCTCTAAGGATGATACATACAATGAAGTTTCCAATTTATGTAAAGAGCCTTAGGAAACAATTGAGATAACTTGGCTATGAAAGCCAGGCCATTTTCAGACCCCAGAGATATGGGGAGGCCAAATCTGGGGAATTATTTGCATTATTGACTTCTTAGCTACCACTTGGGCCATTTCCATTTGGGATGGAATGGCCTCTACTCAGCCTGTGATTGTACTGACAACGAACAACAGATATTTGTAGCCTTACAGTCCTGGCTTGACTTCAGTGAAGTCCATTTCCAAAAATTCACTGGGTGCTGTACCTTGATTCTCTTGGCCATGGGGAAGTAAGTTCTTTCTTTGCACTTACCTGGGCATAGGTCAGGCAGTGGTCTGAAATACTGTGGAGTTTTTCTTGGTGTTCAGGTAGCCAAACATGAGGGGAGATGAATTCTGAGATCTTCCTAGGTGACAAGTGGATGGCATGATGCAAGGCAATTTTGGCCCAGTACCTTTGGTATGCAGATTATTCCACCAGGCAAGACCCACAATCCATTGTTGTTCTCCTAAGCCCCCAAGTCAGAACATTGTCATCAAGACAGAGACAGGGCTCAAGGACAGCAGATAGTTCCAGGACAGTCTGGAGTTTGGGTTCCCCCAAAACAGCCTCTTTGGCAACTTGATCTACATGGTTGTTACTTTGTGTTTGGGAGCTTTTGTCTTTTTGGTGTCCTAGCCAGTGAATAATGGCCCATTCACTTGTCAGCCAGATGACCTATAGCAACTAGGTGGTTTTGTATTTATTTTTAATAGTTTTTCCCTCTGAGGTGAATAAACTCCTATGTTTATATATCTGTCCATGAACAAGAGCCATGGCAAAACATATCAGCTGTTTGTGTAGATATTCACATTTTTTTTTCTTCAGCCTATCTTAATCTTAAAGCTTATGTCAGAGCAGTTATTTCTGCTCTCTGGGCAGATATGCCCCTGGGCAAGGCTTGTGCCCAAATGACTTCCTTCTGGCCTGTGGCCACTATTGCCCCCGCATACCTGGTTACTTCTGGAATGAAGCTGCTGCCATCCATATAGAGATCTGCATCTCTGGTAGTGAGATGAATGTCTGTCAGGTCAGGTTGCATACCTTGGGTGATGTCCAGAATCTCCAGGCAGTCATGGATGTGTTCTTCAGGGTTGACATCCAGCAGTAGTATGGCAGGATTAATGGCCAAGGATTTATCTGTCTGTCCCTATCTAAAAGAAGAGCTTGGTACTGGCTTAGATGGGCTTTAGACATGTACTAGTTGGTGGCATCTCTCAACAGGGCTTCTACAGCATGTAGAGCTGTTACAGTTAGAATCCATCCCAACATGAGCTTACCAGCTTCTGTTACAAGAATTACAGTGCCTTAGATGCCTCTTAAACAAGAGGGCTATCCAGAGGCTAGAGAATCCAGTCTCTTTGAGATATAAGCTAATGGCCTTTTCCAGGGACCCAGGGTCTGAGTTAGGACTCATTTGGCACTGTCCTTTCTTTCATGGACATAAAGATAAAAGGACTTGGAGATATCAGGGAAACTTAATATAGGGGCCTGTACCAGGTCCTCTTTTAAGTTCTTAAAGGCCTGTTCATGTTCCTCAGTCCAGTTCAAAGGGATGTTACTCCCGGCCACAGCAACACAAAAGGATGGCAAGAATCCAGCTGAACAGAAATGATAGTTCAAAGGAGTGTGGTGGGGTAGGGCTGAGATCCTGGCACTCAGGAAACAGAGACAAGAGGATTGTGAAATTGTATCCAGCCTGGGAGACAGAATGACCCTTTCTCAAGCACACACATAGACACACACACACACACACACACAACCACAAAAACAAATAGCTATGTTTTAAAGAATATTTGGTCATTACTTACATCCCAATATCATGTGATCAATTAACCCAAGGCCTGGCTCTTGACCTAAAAGAAATAGGAACATCTGTCAGATTAGAGAGACGATACTCCATGTGGTTGTGACCCGGAAAAACTAGTCTTTAGAGTACCTAGTCCCCCTGCTTCCACTCTCTAGGACTGGGTTATGGTTTTTGCTACCATGCTCATCATCTCATGATACTCCTTAATTTCTCTTCCTAGTTCCTCTCGGTCCCTCTGACTGCTTGAGAGCACGTTATTTCATGTCTATTAGTTGTGAACATGCCAAAATTCCTGCTAACCTCATGCTAGAGTTTACCAAATAGATCTTCAATTCAAACTAACAGCTTTAGACACATCTGTTGTTTAGAAATATGTCTGTGCTTAAAAATTTAAAATATCCTTTTGGAATGACCTGCAGAGTACTTCAAGCTTACTGAAAAAAGCCATCCCTTAAATATTTACCTGAAGTGGAATCTACAATCCAGTCCATCACTCAGCTTACTCACCAGACTTTGTTTCAAACCACATGTGAAAATTTCCAGAAGCAAAACCTACCTTGGAACATAACAATCTGCTATATGGTTCTTACCCCTAAAAGGACAGGCTGTCTAGTGGTTCTAAGTTTATGTAGCTATCCATGATATATGGAGAACAAGGTTGGAGTAATAGAGTCTGCTTTCCATCAAGAAAGAGAAATAAGCAAAGCATTCTGGATACTAGAGGAGGTCTATGCTGGCATGGGTAACAGGCTAGTGAAATCTGAATTTCACCATTCATGGAACTACATCTGTGTTTCCACCAGGGCTGGGGGAGTTGAGTTCATCTTTACAATGATTAAAATTTGGGGTATCCTACTGAGATAGGTGTTCTCTATTAGGGTTAATGATGAACCTAATTTTCCATGGAGAGACTAACCCTAAAGTTGGTTAAAAAAAAATAAACACTCTGAAAAACCAAACCAAAACGAACAAACAAAAAAAGGCTTTGAACATGTTAAGTGAAGACTTGAGGCCATTCTTTCCAGTAACCTGACCCCTTTCACCTCAACTACCCATGGAAATAAGCAGGATTGTTTGGGTTATTTTGAAAGGTGCACTCAGTGTTGGTTATTATTGGCTATGCAACCAAAAAGTTGCAGAAATTTGAGGAAATTTCTCTATCTGTCAACTCACAGTGAAATTGAACTGAAATCATTTGCTATTTTCAACCTGCCTGTTGACACAGGCTGCAGATGGAGAATCCTCACTCCAAGGTGCACACTTCATGGTCTTCTCAGAGATTTCCTTTTCTAGCCACATCTTCCCTGCTATAGGACTTAACATTTGCTCTCCCTTGGCACAAACTACCACCTACTCTGAGTTCTCTTCCACTCACGACTAGAGGTGTCTCAGTCTCTTTTTTTTTGTTTGTTTATATATTCTGTCAATAAATGAATTCAGTAAATGCTGAATATACACAATATTTGAAAAGTTTCCAGCAGCGCACAGGCCCAATATGCCTCTGCTCTCAAGTTATATTTCACTGTAGCACTTCTCTCTATTCCTTTCAGAAAGATGTGTTTAAGATGAATAATATATAACATCACTCTCATTTCTCTTACTCCCTAACCTATTGCATTCTGGCTTGATTCCTCATTTAGTCTCTTGCCATCAAAACTGGCCAAGCATTTTGCTTCAATCCAAGTTGTTATTTTGTTTTTTATGTGTTGGTTTTTCTTTGGATCTCCCTAGGCCTCTGAAGCAATTACCATTATTGGCCATTCTGACATTTTGGAATCTCCATTTGATTCCCATGAAACCCTCCCTACTCTAAACTTGTCAGTTACTCATTCCTAATGTTCTTTCTGGTTGTCTTTCCCATGCTGCTAATTTCATCTCTTATAAATTAGATATATCACCACTCATTTCCAGTCTAATTTCATTCTATTTACATTTTCTTTTCATGTATACATTTAAAAGCCCTAAATATTGGGCTCTGATTAGTATTCAGTTCCAAAGCTGTGCTCTTCCAAATGTCCTCTCGTTATTCATTTGGCTTATATTAACATTAAATTACAACATGACACAAAGATGATTTCCCACTAATTTCTTACCTATCCTTACTCACCTCCTGTCAATTGCCACCATTTCCTTTTCAGAAATGACATCACAAACCATGTCAGAATTATGAATGTCTTCTGCTGAACCATGCCTGTGTCCCTAGGCCCTGTTCTACTTTCTTTTCATATTATTACAGTATACTTTATATTTTTATTTATTTTGAACTTTTTCTGTCCTAGATTAATTTTCACTTCTATGATAAAGTACACTGATGAAAAATCACTTCATAAAGGGTCTGTTTCAGCTCACAGTTCCAAGTTATAGTCCATCATTGTTGGGAAATGAAGGTGGCAGGAGCTTAGAACAGCTAGTCAACTGACAGTCAAAGCAAGAGTAGAGAGAAATGCATAGATACATGTTGGCCAGTGCTCTGCTCACACTCTACACCTACTCAGTCCAGGATGCCTTGCCTAGAGAATGGTGTTCCTAACAGTGAGCTAAGTCCTCCCTAATCAATTCATATAATCAAGACAACCCCACAGACCAATCTGATTTAGATAATCCCTCATTGAGACACTCTTTCCAGGTGATTCTACACAGTGTCAAGCTGACTACTAAAAATGTGAGACCCAAACAGGAAAAATACACCTTGCAAGCTAAGAGTTCCCTTTGAAATTAAGAATAAGTTCCTGTTTGTTCTATGTTTATTTGACCCATCTGCAGCAGATGTGCTTGATCACATGTAGGCAGGAGGTACATGACCAGGAATTATGTCATGATATATGCTTGACTCTGATTGGACCTCATGAAAAATATGGGTGGTCCAGTGGTTTTGCCTTTTTAAGCTCCTGCAAAATATGACTTGTGGCCACCTCCTGGGAACCCCAGAATGGTGTTGGACAGAACCCATCCTCCTGGCCAGTATTCAGTTAAAGGTTGCTTCAAATTTGGCTCAAATTGTGGTATTGGTCTGATTCTTAACTGGTGGGATTAACAACCCCACATATCCACACATACGTGGGTGTGTATATATAATTAGCTTATAAATAAATCAACAGATGATAGATTAAGAAAATAATATGGTATACAAACATGCAATAGAAATTTAAATAGCCACATAGGAAATGATATCATGACAGTTACAGGAAAATTTGTGAAACAGGAAATTATTATGTTAAGTAAAATAGGCCATACTGGAAGAGTCTGCAGAATCAATGCTGACTCCCACCTTATACACACGTCCACTGTTATACCAACACCTGGTGTTCTTATCACACCTTCTCAGCCTTCCTCATTACACATGCTATGTAGATGAAGAATCTGCATCTTATCTGACATGGTGCCTATCTCATAAGTCAGAAATAGAGGCTAAATGGAATTGCATTAAATATTCTAAACACTCAGAAATCACTTTAGTAAATTCAATTTGAGGTATGAGAGTTTTAATTTCATCAGCATTCATCACTCTTAAACAAAGAAAACTTCAAGGGCAGATCACATTTTAAAGATGTTTCTGACAGCAGATTAATTTTATATATCCCTGAAAGTCATGTTCTCCTTCCAAAAGATTTATCACTTTCTATTAAAAGAAAGTCATAAATTTTTGTATTTTTTTTATTTTTGTATTAAAAAGGCATAAATTAAAATCTAACCAAACTTTAAGTTGAGAAGTGTTGAACAGTTTGAAAATTATATACAAAATGATAACAGCTTCCAAATCCAACATAGTAAGAGGTTTCTGCATGTGTCAACATCTGATGCCTTATCATTTAAATTGACTTTTATCTAGAAGATTGAAATCATTACAAAATAAGGAAAAAACAGTTTAAAAGTCCTTGAAAAACTATTTGACATTTTTCAGACTAGTAGTATTTGTACACACATTCAAGTTAATTGAATATTTTCTTCAAATTTACAATCAGTAGCAAAGAGTAACAAAAAGTGATACAAATAATCAGGCTTCACTTAAAGGCAGTAACAGATCTCCAGGGCATTCTTAAAGGAGTTTAACAGATTTCCCGCCTGGTATGCAAGGAATCAAAAGATTTCATCCTATCTTAAAAGGAAATAAAAAGCTCAAACCACCAAAACTCCAACAAAATGACTTACAGTCATCACAGTAGTTGAGTCACAGTGTAATCCATGTCCCCACAGCAGTGGAAATTCAGAGAATTCCGGATGAATTCAGAGAAGCAAAACTGACTAGGCCAGAGACACATGAACAGAAAACACTGTGTGAAACGTTGCCTGATTGATAAATTCATTGGCTTAGCGTGGACAATCGTAGAAGATTAAGAACTCAGTGGAACTGAGTGACTGGGGCCCTCTACCCTTCTGTAAGTTTGACTTGTAGCTTAGCTGGGTTCTTGGTTTGAACATGTCCCTTGTTTGTTAATTTCCAGCACAAGAATTGAGGGACATTTATGTCAGGATTAGACTCTAGTCACCCCAGTAATGGATGACTAGTAAAAGGAGTCTTCCTCCACCTCTCTTTACAGCCACTTGTTGAACTTTCCCCTTCTGCGATGAGATGACAAAGCACAATCTCCCACACAAGATGTACCTACTCCAGAAGTCTAAGTGAGAGGATTCCTTCTTGTATATACTACACAGTTTGTAGGAGCTTTTTAGAACTAATAGAAAATGGAGTTAGACACACAGTGACGATCACAGGGTGATTCCTCTTGTGTCTTCTGACCTTTAGGTCAGAAGGAGTAGAAAAGCAAAGATTTGGAGATACACCAGACCAGACTATTTCTTCCAAGAGCCTGCCTTAGGAGAAATGTTTTACCACAGCCTGAACTACTAGGGCTTAAGAAGAGCTTAACCTATCTTCAAGGGAAAGCAAAGCCCAACTACAGCTTTACTTTGCTTTTCATATGGGAAAAGGGTCATAGAGGAGGCAACAGCCCCCTAGCTCTCATGAACACATGAGACAAGGTTCCTGAGATGCACCTCAGAAGGGCCCAGAGATGACATACAGGCTCACCCAAGGAGCACCTACTCACAGAACTTCAGAGTGTGTTCTGTCATTCAATACCTTAACACCACCTTTAGAGGGCCTATCAATTAAATTACTTTCAACCATGTCATATACATTTTTTCAATTAAAAATAATTACGAGGCATTCTAAGAGGTAAAATGCACAATGAGAGGAGGCTGAATATATATTAGAATAGAACCAGAAATTGTGACAGAATGATGGGTTTATAAAAGCAGAACTTCTTAAACCATGCAAAATATGTTAATGGCATTAAATGAGTAGACAGCATGGCAGAGAGTAGACAAAGGCAGAAAATAAATGGAAATTCTAAAAAAAAATTACAAAGAAATGCTGTGCAAAAAATACACTCGAACATATGAGAGTCTGATGTGCAGGTAGAAAACCAGACACAATTGAGAAAAGAATATGTGAGCTCAAGAGCAGGTAATAAAAGCTTTCCAAAAAAAATAACAAAAAAAAGCTGAAAAAAAATTAGAAAACTGAAATCAAGACCACGGACAGTAATAAAAATATTATGTAGGTATATATTAACAGATGCACCACTAGTAAGGAAAGGGAAAATGTAGTATTTAAAACAATAATAACTAACAATAAGCATGAAACCTTAGATGTGGGAACTTAAGAATGTGAAATGAAAAATGTCTCACAGCTCAAAGAATTAAAAATAAAAAATGATGCATCTTGGAAAGTCACATTTAAATGTAGGAAAGTAATAAAAAAATCTTGAAATATTCTAAAGGGAAAATATTTATCTGAAGAGGACAAAACAGGAAATAATTTTGGAGAGAATTACTTGCATGAGTACTGTATTTAAATAATTTCACCCCACCCTATACTTCTCCAAGCCTCCCATTTTCTCCCATTCCCTCTCCATTTCAAGACCCCTTCTTCTTTATTATATTCTTATATACATGTACACATATACACATACTGTAGCTAGAGTTTTCCTGCCTGGCCCACAGTCAGGACAAATCTCTGCCACCCACCAGTCCCACAGCTGCTCAGACCCAACCAAGTAAACACAGAGACTTATATTGTATAAACTGTTTGGCTAATGGCTCAGGCTTCTAGCTATCTAGTTCTTACATCTTAAATTAATCCATTTCTATAAATCTATACCTTGCCACATTGCTTGTGGCTTACCGGCATCTTCACATGCTGTTTGTCATGGCTGCGGCTGGCAGTGTCTCTGGCTCAGCCTTCCACTTCCCAGAATTCTCTCCTCCTTGTCCCGCCTATACTTCTTCCTGCCTGACCACTGGCCAATCAGTGTTTTTTTATTGGCCAATAAGCAACATGTTTGACATACAGACCATCCCACAGCACACATACAAATATACAAGAAACATATAGATTTATGGGTCTGTTTAGTGTTGCTCTTACGTGCATTTGTTTAGAGCTGACCAGTTTTCAGGCTAAGCAGTCAGAATGCTCATCTCTGGAGAACATTAATTTTCATTCTTTGGGCATCCATTAATTTCCTATGATTCTTCATCTAGAGTGAGACCTTATGAGGTTTCCACATCCGTGTTGGCATATGACTGGTGGTGTATTTTATAGGTCTTGTTCAATCAAATAAGTGTGTGTGTGTGTGTGTGTCAGTTTGTGTGTTTGTGTTGTATCTGTGAGAAGGAGAGAGAGAGAGGGAGAGAGAGAGAGAGAGAGAGAGAGAGAGAGAGAGAGAGAGAGGGAGAGAGAGAAAGAGAGACAGACAGACAGACAGACAGACAGAAAGGCAGGCAGGTAGAGACAGAGACAGTGATAGACTAAAATTTCACCACTTGGGGTTATAATGCTCTACTGAAGAGCCACAGGTTATCTAACAAAAACCCCAGTATCAGCTATGGGTAGCTTCCCTTTGAGTTTGTAATCAAGGGAAACCAAAGAAACTCACAAATTAATTTTGGTTATTACCATTGCCCTTGGTTGCCTCCCAGAACTTGAAAGTACTCTACTGCAAAAACAAAAAACAAAAACAAAACAAACAAACAAACAAAAAAAACCCACAAATGTTGCATACAGGACTTAGAGGAACTGGGCAGGAACAGACCTGGCAGTCTCCTCACTGTAGACTAGCTCTCACAGTGTCTGAAGATGCTATGCAAACTGCCAACTGAGAAAAGCAATCATTAATTCTACTGATCTATAAAGCCTATGAACCCTAACAATGACCAGCATTGAAAGATATCACCAAGGATACTGTAGGGTATTTTTACCTTGGGATAACAAACAATGTCTAATTGGACTTGAGTACTGCTCAATAAGAGGGAATTTATGCCCAAACTGTAAATCTAGCCAACTACCTGAAGGATGTGAGGCCATGGAACTTCGAGAACAACCTACTGCTGCCACTTTCCTAAGCCAGTGTAATTTCTAACTGCATTCTAAATGTGTACCCTTAGACACACAGGGAAGTGTAGTTTTTACCACTCATCAAAGAAGCCTCTTTTTGTGGCAGGCAGAGACCATTACAGAAATCCAAAACTAGTAAAAGTACAGAGAGCAACAAACCCCAGGGCTGTGTTAACACCAGTTGATGCATTAATAACATAACCCTACACTCAAGTCTTAGGGAGCATTATGAAAGAGGAGATAGAGAGACGGCAAGAGTCAGTGGACTAGGACAATTGCTATTAGATCAAGTCTTCTACATAGAGGAGTTGAGTCTATAAAATCTCCTTCACACATTTATGAAAAAATCATTTATATCATTGTCAACTTTTGACAATTTGCGGTACATTCAGTGACTAACTTTGCCAACTTCAAAGGCTTACAATATTTTTCTGACAATAAAGTAGCTAACTTTTCTTTAATAAGAAAAGCAGCATTTTCCATCCTTTGCACATAAGCCTTATTTGTCCATTTCTTTTCAGTAGTCATCATTTCAGAAACCATAAGAACAACTTTTTACCCAACATCCAAAAAACATTCCTACTTTCTAATATGTAAATTTGTCACATAGGGAGTTATCACAATCTAAAAGAAAAAGCACAAAAAATAAAAGAAATAAGCCCAATCTCTAGGCCCTAGACCCCAGGGCATATCCTGTGCCCCTCCCACTCCTATCTTAGCCCCAGCAAGGCAGCTGGGCCCTGCCCTCAACTCTGGAGGAACTCCACTGCTCTGGTGCAGTCTCCAGCAACAGCAATAGCTGGTCAGCAGGTGAGAGACCTGTGGCATCACTGACACCCACCAGACTCTGTTCCTATAAGACGCATTCTGTTGCCCAACCTCACATACCCCTTCCCCCTCCCCATGGACAGCCCTCCCCCACAACATCAGCAGACCCTATACACACAAGCACCACCCACACCAGTTAGTAGAACAGATTCAAGCACCATCTACACCAGTTGGAAGAACAGACTCAAGCACCACCCACACCAGTTAGAAGAAAAGACTCAAGCACCATTTACACCAGTTGGAAGATCAGCAGCTCCTATAGGAACAGGCATCACCTATATCAGTTGGAAGAACAGACAGAATAACAGGTGCAGGTAGAACCCACACCAGTTGGAAGAACAGAGTCCATAGGCACAGACACAACCCACACCAGTTGAAAGAACAGCATCCATAGGCACAATAAAGCCCATACCAGCCAGAATAACTGTAGGATAAACTGGATTTAGTCACACAAACCCCAACAAACCTTGGCTGAGACAACACTACTGGACCTGACAACCAGCCACTCACCAGAACCCTTGGTCATTCAGGCCAAAAGGCAATAAAGGAAATAGAAAATAAAGGGAAAAAAGACCCACCTAACAAAGACATCAGAAGAATCATCATCTGTACCTATAATGATCCCAAACCCAGATGGGTAAATGCCAGTATAAAAATACATTCAACAACATAAGGAGCAATATGGCACTATTAGAACCCAGTGGTCCTACAGCAGCAAGACCTGATCTTCCCAACACAGATGAAGCAGAAGAAAATGTTATTGCAAATAACTTTATGAAGATGATAGAGGTCCTTAAAGAGTAAATGAAAAAAATCCCTTAAAGAAATCGAGGAAAAGACAAACAAAAATTGGAAGAAATGAATAAATTCCTTAAGGAAAGTCAAGAAAGCCAGGAAAAAAAACCAAACAGGTGAAGGAAACAGTCCAAGACTTGAAAATTGAAATAGATGCAATAAAGAAAACACAAACTAAGGGAATTCTGGAAATGGAAAATCTGGGTAAGTGAACAACAACTACAGATGTAAGCTTACCAAAAGAATACATGAGATGGAATAGAGAATCTTAGGTGTTGAAGATACAATAGAGGAAATAGATTCATTGGTTAAAGAAAATGTCAAATCCAAAAAATTATTAGCACAAAGCATTCAGGAAATCTGGGACATCATGAAAAGACCAAACCTAAGAATAATAAGAATAGAGATACAAGAAGAAGAGTTCCAACTCAAAGACACAGAAAATATATCCAACAAAATCATAGAAGAAAACTTTCCCAAATTAAAGAAGGACATGCCTATGAAGGTACAAGACGCTTACAGAAAAGCAAATAGACTGGAGAAAAAAAGTCCCCTTGCCATATAATAATCAAAACACTAAACATACAGAATAAGGAAAGAATATTAAGAGATACAAAGGAAAAAGGCCAAGAATATATAAAGGCAGACCTATCAGAATTACACTGGACTTCTCAATGGAGACTCTAAAAGCCAAAAGGTCCTGGACAGATGTTTTGCAGACACTAAGAGACCACAGATGCCAGCCCAGACTACTATACCCAGCAAAACTTTCAATACCATAGATGGCAAAAAGAAGATATTCCATAATGAAAAAAGATTCAAACAATACTTTTCTATACTATGAATATGTATTACTCTCATTGCTTAATAAAAAGCTGACAGGCCAGTAGCTTGGCAGGAAGTTAGATGGGAAAGTCAAACTGAGAATGCTGAGAAGAAGGGTGGAGTCATGAGTCCCCAGCCAGGCACAAAGGGAAAAGGAGATGAGTGTGCTGTGCTAATGAAGGTACTGCCACATGGCAGAGCATAAATAAGGAATATGAGTTAGTTAACTTAAAATATAAGAGCTAGTTAGTAATAAGTCTGAGCTATTGTCTGAGCATTTATAATTCATATTCAGCCTCTGAGTTGGTTATTTGGGACTAGGAGGTCTGGAAAGCAAATGTCTGTTTACATATGGCATTCCAATGTGTGACTGAAATTTCCACATAAAACCTGACAAAGCTTAAAGAAGGATTCTAGACTCACAAGAATGGAATCAAGCATAGCTTCTTGGTAGCTCCCTTTTCTCTGGTACACTCTACTTGCTGGCAGTGAACAGAGGCATGGCTCCTTTAAGATCTGGCTTTCTGGCTCAGTGCTAGTGGCAAAAATGAGCAGATCTTTTAAGAGTTCTTCCTTTTTAATTAGACAAAAGGGGGAAATGCTGTAGAACAATCCTTATCTATACTATGAATATGTATTACTCTCATTGGTTAATAAAAAGCTGGCAGGCCCATAGCTGGGCTAGAAGTTAGGCAGAAAAGCCAAACTGAGAATTCTGGGAAGGAGAAGGATAGATTCAGGAGTCCCCAGCCAGACTCAGAGGGATCAGGAGATGAAAATGTCATGCTAATAAAGGTACCACCATGTGTTAGAGTGTAAATAAGGAATATGGGTTAACTTAAAATGTAAGAGCTAGTTATTAACAAGCCTGAGCTATCAGCTGAGCATTTAAAATTCATATTCAGGCTATGAGTCAGTTATTTGGAACCAGGCAGTAGGGACAGGAAACATCCATTTATACCTATCCACAAATCTAGCCTTACAGAAAGTACTAGTTTCCCAACCCAAGGAAATTAACTGCACCCACAAAAACACAGGCAATAGAAAAATCTCATACTAGTAAAACCCAAGAAGGGAAACACACATACACCACCATCACCACCAAAACCAAAAATTAACAGGAATTAACAATCACTGGTCATAAATATCTCTTAATATCAATGGACTCAATTAGACTATAAAAAGACAAAAGCTAAGAGAATGGATATGAAAAAAAGGATCCATCTATCTGCTACATACAAGAAATATACCTCAACTTCAAAGACAGACATTACCTCAGAATAAAGGGTTGGGAACAGATTTTTCAATCAAATAGAACTATGAAGCAAGTCTGTATAGCTATCCTAATATCTAACAAAATAGATTTCAAAGTAAAATTAAACAAAAAGATATAGAAGGATATTTCATATTCATTACAGGAAAAATCCATCAAGATGAAGTTTCAATATGGATATTTTTGTCCCAAATACAAGGGCACTCATATTTGTGAAAGAAACATTACTAAAAGCGTGAATCACACATCAAACCCCACACATTAATGATAGAAGACTTCAACACCCCACTGTCACCAATGGACAGGTCTGCCAGACAAAAACTTAACAGAGAAATAAGGGAACTAATAGATGTTATGACTCAAATGGACTTAAAAGACACCTACAGAACATTTTACCCAAACACAAAAGAATATACTTTCTTCTTAGCACCTCATGTAATGTTCTCTAAAATTACCATATCCTTGGTCACAAAGCAAATCTCAACAGATGCAAAAAAAAGGAATAACTCCTGTATCTTATTAGATCACAATGAGTTGAAGTTAGAGTTCAACAACAACATAAAATAAAGAAAACCTACAAACTCATGAAAACTGAACAACTCTCAATTGAATTACCACTGGGTCAAGGAAGAAATAAAGAAAGAAATTAAAGACTTCCTAGAATTCAATGAAAACGAATACAAACATACCCAAACTTATGGGACACTATGAAATCAGTGCTAAGAGAAAAGTTCATAGCACTAAGTGCTTCCATAAAGAATCTGAGTCGGGTGGTGGCGGCACATGACTTTAATCCCAGCACACAGGAGGCAGAGGTAGGTGGATTTCTGTGATTTTGAGGCCAGCCTGGGCTACAGAGTGAGTTCCAGGAAAGGCACCAAAACTATACAGAGAAACCCTGTCTCAAAAAAACCAAAAGAAAAAACAAACAAAAGAAAAGAATTTGGAGAAATCTCACACTAGCAACTTAACAGCACACCTATAAGCTCTACTATAAGCTATAGAACAAAAAGAAGCAAACTCACCGAGAAAATAATAAAATTGAGGGCTGAAATAAATAGAAACAAAGAGAACAATACAAAGAATCATTGACACAAAGAGTTGGTTCTTTGAGAAAATCAACAAGACAGACAAACCCTTAACCAAACTAACCAAAAGGCAGAGAGAGAATATCCAAATTAACAAAATCAGAAACGAAAAAGGGGACATAAAACAGACACTGAAGAAATCCAGAGAATAATTAGGCTGTATTTCAAACACCTGTACTCCACCACACTGGAAATATGTAAAATAAATGGGCAATTTTCTTGATCAGTACCACATACCAAAATTAGATCAAGACCAGATAAACAATTTAAAGAGCCCTATAACACATAAGGAAATAGAAGAAATCATTAAAAGTCTCTCAACCAAAAAAAAAAAAAAAAGGCCAGGGCCAGGTGGTTTCAGAACAGAATTCTACCAGCATTTCAAAGAAGAGCTAATACCAATACTCCTCAAATTGTTACACACAATAGAAACAAAAGAAATGTCACCCTATGAGGCTACAGTTACCCTGAAACCAAATCCACAGAAACATGCAATAAAGAAAGAAAATAACAGACAAATCTCCCTCATGAACATTGATGCAAAAATATTCAATTAAGTACTCACAAGCCAAATCCAAGAACAGAGCAAAAAAATTATCCACCATGATCAAGCAGACTTCATCCCAGAGATGCACAGATGCTTCAGCATATGGAAATCTGTCAATGTAATACACCATATAAACAAACAGAAAGAAATAAAACCATACATAATCATCTCATTAGATGTTGACTTCTACAAAATCCAACACCCTTTCATAATAAACTTCTTGTGAGATCAGGGATACAAGGAACATACCTAAACATAATAAAAGCAATATAAAGCAACCTGACAGCCAACATCAAATTAAATGGAGAGAAACTTGAAGTGATTCCACTAAAATTAAGAACAAGACAAGGCTATCCACTCTCTCCATGTCTATTCAATACAGTACTCAAAGTTCTATCTAGAGCAATAAGACAACAAAAGGAAATCAAGGGGATTCAAATTGGAAAGGAAGATGTCAAACTTTTCAATATTTGCAGATGATATGATAGTATACATAAGTGACCCCAAAAATTCTACCAGGGAACTCTTAGAGATGAAAAACACCTTCAGTAATGTGACAGCTTAGAAGATTAACTAAAAAATATCAGTAGCCCTCTTATATACCAATGATAAACAGGCTTAGAAAGAAATCAGAGAAACATCACCCTTTTACAATATCTACAAATAATATAAAATATCTTGGGGTAAATCTAAGCAAACAAGTGTACAACCTGTATGTCAAGAACTTTAAGCCTCTGAAGAAAGAAATTGAAGAAGATATCAGAAAATGGAAAGATATCCCATACTCATGGATAGGTAGGATTAACATAGTAAAAATGGCAATTACCAAAAGCAATCTACAGATTCAATGCAATCTTCTTCAAAATCCCAAAACAATTCTTTGCAGACCTGGAAAGAATAACACCCAAATTCATACAGAAAAAACAAAAAACCCAGGATAGCTAAAACTGATGGGAGCCATAAGCCTAAGCGACCCTTGACACACATGCCACCATATTTGGGTTTCTCTCCTCTTTTCTTAGATCTAGGCCTTGCTTAAGTCTCCATAGCACCAGAACCTCTTCTCACAAATACCAGAATGTAGCTAAAGAGTTTTCTCTCCGGGTCCCACCAAGTCCCAGCAGTCCGACAGCCCACTTATAAAATAAACACACAGATGCTTCTATTATTTATAAACTGTATGGCTGTAGCAGGCTTCTTGTTATCTAATTCTTATATCTTAAATTAACCCATTTCTATTAATCTATAAGTTGTCACTGGCTTGTGCCTTACCAGTATCTTTTACATGTTGCTTGTCATGGTGGCGGCTGGCAGTGTCTCTCTCTCTCTGCCTTCCTGTTCTCTCAATTTTCTTCTCTGTTAATCCAACATATACTTCCTGCCTGGCTACTGGCCAATCAGTGTTTTATTTATTAACCAATCAGAGCAACATATTTGACATACAGAACATCTCACAGCACTTTCCCTTTTTTTTTTTAAGGAAGGTTTTAACTTTTACATAGTAAAATTACAGATAATAAAACAATTATCAATCAAGAACTATAGTTATAATATCTAGTCTATTTATAATATCTAGTCTATTTGTATTTGGTAAAATTAAAGAAGATACCTTATCTATCTTATATTTGTGAGTCTAAGGTTTTATATCTAATTTATCTTTTATCATAACTAAGGAAAATGGTAACTATCTAGCTTTAACTACATCAAAGACCTCAGAAGGATATAATATTACCCGAGAAATGGGAGAAGGATGCAAGCAACTTTCGGTAGTCTGGCAGGGTAGACAGAGACAGCTGGCAGCCTGGACAGTCACCTAATGTTCCTTTGTAAAGTTGGGGCATCTGTCTTTAGCCCACAGACCTCGAGTCTCTCAGTCATTTTTTTGGTGTGTGTGTGTGTGTGTGTGTGTGTATGTGTGTGTGTGTGTTTTGTAGAATGTCTGGCAGTTTCCTCTATGAAGTAGGAACCTGAAGGACCATTTCGCCAAGCAAAGTTCAGTGGTCCTGTATGTCCAGTTGATCAAGCAGTCCAGACAATAACAGTTTCTTGTCCAAATGGCTATTTTTGCCAAGGTGAAGATAAACTCTATATAGAGTGTCTTTAATGCCCATCCTCCTCTCTGAAGTAAATCGGTGCTGCCAAGAGCAGACATGTCTCATTGTCTAGAAAGTCTAAATTTTTAAAACATTTTAAATGCCATATTCTGTAGGTCTTTGAAGTATTTGAAGATTACCTATCTATGTGAAATATATCTATGTATACCTAGAAAACTTAACTAACATGGCTACAAGTATGATTATCATAGATGACTAATTATAATTATCCATTACAATTTAATGAGTTACCTAAACATAATACTTCTAACAAGAGTAGAAATATATATACAGTACAACAAAATTAAGTTTAAACTTGTATCAATAAACTAAAATCCATAGCAATGTAAAACATTTTTAAACAAGTTGTTCCTATTTATCCTATCATATCTATATCCCCTTTTCTTATTTAGAAAGAGATTGCATTTATAATCAACCTGATTTAAATAAAAATATTGGTTTTTCTCTGTCCCACACCAGAGGGCTCTTCTGATATGGAACAAAAGAATCTCTTAACCTTTTTTTTTTTTTTAAGCAATATGTTTGGGTTTAGAGAAGGAGTGAACCAATTCCATCTCCAAAGCCAGCTTGGTATATTTAGGAATTTGGGCATAGCTTCTCTTACTACTTCCTGCTGGAGGGGGGTGTTGTATCTTATGGGGACACAAAGAAAAATTTAAAATTATGGAGTAATCCATGAGGATGTATCGTCTGAGCCAGTTGCCTTAAAATCATTCTGGAATTTGGATCATCTGGGCCATGGTGTCATTGGAGACCTTTCAGGTGGTCTTGGCTGGTCAAATCTGATGTATCTTCATCTGGAACAAATCCATAGCCTCTGGCTTTCTGTGGAAACAAAAGCAGAGCCTCTTTTCCAAAGCAACATATCCTTAGATCCAAATTTTGAAGTCAAGGTATCTTTAAAATATACATATTGGTTTAACTCTGCTGTCTTTACAATCAAATATCTCTCTTCAGTTAAAAATCCCAAAGACAACACAATCCAGATTGTCTGTGTAATATCCATCTTTACATGGCTTACTTTTATACTACCTTTGCTGTATCTTTAAAGACTTTATTTTTAAAACTATCTATTTCTTTATATAACTGTATACCAGAACCTTTTCTCAGATATCAGCTGACTGAGCTGCAGTTAAGCAATTAGGCAGTTAGACAAGAGTAGATAGATAACCCCCAGAGTGACATTCCCTGCTGGCCGAATAGCCCATAATTAAGTCCCTTCCTGCTTGCAACCCCCATAGTTAAGTCCCTTCCTGCTTGCAACCCCCTTTGCCTACCTATATATGCCTTGAGAGAAAAATAAAATTTTGGAGCTTGATCAGACATCCTGTCTTGCTCTCATTCTTTGTGTCTCTTGTCCCTCTCATTCGCTGGCCCTCCCTTTAGGTCCCCAATGAGGACCCTACTGGCCAGGGCATAAAACAATCCTTTATAATAAAGGAACTTCCAGAGGTATCACTACCCCTGACTTCAAGCTCTACTAGAGATTTATAATAATAAAAATAGCTTGGTATTGACCTGAAAAAAGACATGTGGATCAATGGAATCAACGCAAAGAGCATGACATAAATCCACACATCTATGAATACCTGATTTTTGACTAAGAAGTCAAAATTATACAACGGAAAAGAGAAAGCATCTTCAACAAATGGTGCTGGCATAAATGGATGTTGATATGTAGAAAAAATGCAAAGAGATCTGTATCTATCACACTGCACAAAATTCAAGTCAAAGTGCATCAAAGACCTCAACATAAATCCAGTTATAGTGAACTTTTAAGAAGGGAAAGTGAAAGTAGCCATGAATGCACAGGAGACTACTTCCTGAATATAACACCAGTAGCACAGACAATGAGAGCAACAATTAATGAATGGGATTTCCTGAAACTGAAAAGCTTTTGTAAGGCTAAGTACACTGTCAATAAGACAAAATAGCAGCTTACAGAATGAGAAAAGATCATCATCAATACTATATCTGATAGAGTGCTGATCTCTAAAATATATAAAGAACTGAAGAAACTAGACATTAAAATATCAAATAATCCAATTAAAAAATGGACTACAGATCTAAACAGAAAATTCTCAACAGAAGAATCTCTAATGGCCAAAATACACTTAAAGAATTGTTCATCTTTAGTCATCAGGGAAATGCAAATCAAAATGTCTCTGAAACACCATCTTACACTTGTCAGAATAACTAAGATTAAAAACACTGAAGACAGCTTATGTTGGAGAGGATGTGGAGTAAGGAGAACACTCCTCCACTGCTGATGGGGGTGAAAACTTGTACAGCCACTTTGGAAATTAGTATGGTGGTTTCTCAGAAAATTGGGAATAAATCTACCTCAAAACCCAGCTATACCAACCTTGGACATATACCCAAAGGATGTTCAATCTTAACCCAAGGGCACTTTCTCAACTATGTTCATAGCAGCAATATTTGTAATAGCCAGAACCTAGAAGCAATCTAGATGTCCCTCAACTGAAGAATAGAAAAGCGAATGTGGCACATTTATATAATAAAGTATTTCTCAGCTGTGAAAAACAATGACCTCATGAAATTTGTAGGTAAGTGGATGGAACTAGAAAACTCATTCTGAGTGAGGTAACCCAGACATGGTATGTACTCACTCATAAGTTGAGATTAAGAGGACAGGATAACCAACCTACAATCTACAGCCCCATAGAGGCCAGAAAACATGGAGGGCCCAAAGAGTGATGCATGGATTTTCCTGGGAAGGGGAAATAGAACAGATATTCTGGGTTAACTGTGGGTGGGGGTGGGGGGATAGGAAATGGGAACTTTTGGGAGCGAGTCGGGCAGACTGGGTTCACAAGGAGTGTTGAGGTTTGAGTGGAGGATGAGTGTCATGAAAGAGACATCTTATTGGGGGGCATTTTGGGATTAGGGAGAAATTGGTACCAGGGAAACTCCCAGGAATCCCTAAGTATGACCCCAGGTAAGACCCCCTAGCAATAGTGCATGCCTGAACTGGCCATCTACTGTAATAAGATTGGTGACTACCCTAATTGTCATCAGAGAGCCTTTATCTAGTAACTGATGGATGGAGGTGCAGAGATCCTCAACTAGCCCTGGTCAGAGTTCTGGGAGTCCTGCTGAAGAAAGAGAGGTTGGTTTGTACGATCCATGGAGGTCAAGGTCATGGCAGGGGAAAACACAGAGTCAGCTGATGTGAATTCATGGGAGCACATGGACTATGGACCAACAGTTAGGGAGCCTGCATGGAACCAACCTAGGCCCTCTACATGTGTGTTACAGTTGTGTTACTTGGTCTGTTTTCAAGGCTCCTAGCAGTGAGATCAGAATCTGTCCCTGGCACTTAGCTGCCTTTTGCAAACTTGTTTCCCATGCTGGATTACCTTGCTCAGCCTTCATGCAGGGGGAGGAGCTTGGTCCTGCCTCAATTTGATATGCCATGCTTTGTTCAAGCCCATGGATGAGGCCTGCCCCTTTCTGAATGGAGAGGGAGGAGGAGTGGATGGGAAAGGGGGTAGATAGGAGGCAGGGGGAGGGAAGGGGAGGACAGGAGAGATGAGAAACTGTAGTCAGCATGTGAAATAAATGAAAAAAATGTTAACTAAATAAAATGTTTAAAAGAATAAAGAAGAACTCTGAGGTTATTTATGTGCCAAGCAGGAAAACACATACCAATGTCAAAATTCACTAAAAGGTTATGTGGAGTTGGAGAAGTTCTAGAGTTTTCTTGGGACCTGCACCCAGGCCTTCAGAACAAAGCCCATCATTCATTGGTCAAACATGAATTCTCCCATAATCCCAATAAGAGTTTGATGTGAGTGATTCAAACCCTGTGAAAGTTAAAACCTTAAGCTTATTAGAAAAATTATAGCGAAACCATTTTCAGCTGCTATCTCCTAGGCAACTTGAAATAAGGGAAGTTTTCATTCTCACCATACAGCCTCTTAGTCAGAAGAGAGAAAAACACAGCTGTGAGCCCAGCCTCTATGATTTTTCAGTGTGACCTGTAAATTAAGAATGGTTTTATATTTTTATGTAGCTGTAAAGAAAACAAGATAAAAAGTATACCACAGAAAACATACGTGCATTTCTAAAACAGCTCCCACCTGTTCTATTACAGGGATGTTTTTCACCTGTGTCTTAGAACACAGGTTTATGCTACACATGACCTTGGAAATCATAAGACAAAGTGGACTTTATAGTGAGGTACTGTCATAACATCCTTTTATAAATTAAGGTGGGTAAAAGAGGGAAATAACAGGAAAACTGATTTCTTGAGAGAATGATATCAAATACATAAAGTAGAGTTAACAGGGCAAGTCTTTTTAGCAGGTCAGAGGAAATGGGAGAGTTATAAAAGTAAACTGATGGAGGTGAATTAACTCATTGTGCAATTCTGTTCAAGTCTCTCTGAGAACCATGGTTCAGTTGTGGATGCACAAGGGACATCACATAGCATAGGAGCCAGTGACTCTTCAGTAAGTACTATGTTATGTTAAGATTTAAACTATAAATCAGGAAGCAAATATAAGTAGGGAGTAGAAAAGCTTTTCAGATAAGCACTAGCTTCATCCAGTAGAAATAGAGACTGCACAGAGGACAATTCTATAATTGCTAGTGTTGTCAACTTTACAGAATCTAGAATCACCTGGGAGATGGGCTCCTGGGCATGCCTTAGAAGGACTGTCTTCACTGCCTTTGATGAGACATAAAGACCCTCCCCTATGAGTGGTGTCATTCCCAAGCTGAGATCCTAGACTATATAAATGGAGAAAGGGAGCTGAGATGCGGCATGATTTCATGTCACCTTGATTTGCCCACCATAACAGACTGTACTAAATAAATCTTTTCTCACTTAAGTAGTTGTTTGAACAGTATTTTGTCACAACAATGGGGGTGGGGAAGTAAGCGATAAATAGATAGTAGTCACATCACACACACACACACACACAGACACACACAGACACACACACACATATGCATGTTTGTTTTATAGACTGTTGTGTACCAATTTCTTCTGAGATAAAACTTCTGAGAAGCTTGTTAAGAATCATGATATTAAAAGGGAGGTGAAATATTCTATCCTGCAGCAACACTCATTAACCTCAGGAAGTAAACAACTCAACGGTTTCAGGAAGTTCTGAAACTGAACAGATAAACTAGAACTCTCTGTCTCCAAGAATATATAAACAGCAATGGCTGCTGAGTGATCATCACAGACAAGCTGAGCTGCCTAGAAGCAGCTAAAAACAATCAAGCAGAAGTAGCAGAGACTAGTCAAGCTGCCTGAGAAAGGCACTCTGACCTGTCAGGCTGTCAGCATATTGTGTAGTGAGATCTAGGTTTCCAGGTTTTGTGAGCTGTCACAGATCCTGGGGTAAATTTGGTGATGTAGTTGTCTTTGACTCATGTCTGCTCTTGTAAGGAACACCTCACCCACATTCCTGTAAGTAACCCTAATAAAACTCACTGGTTTATTTAAGTTGGATTTTAAAGTATCTTTATTTAGGTCTCTTGTTGGTTCCCTATCTCCCCAAGAATTGTGTGTGTGTGTGTGTGTGTGTGTGTGTGTGTTTGTGTGTGTGTGTGTGTGTGTATGTGTGTGTGTGTTTGTGTGTGTGTGTGTTTAGGTCACAAAGCCAGAAAAAGCATCATGAAAGTAGAGGAAGGGGATGAAGAGTTCTTATGGAATATGTGTGAGAAGAAAGCAGAGCGCTCTGACTGGGAATAGCTAGAAACAGGAGAGGGTACAAGGTAGATAGTGGAAGAGAGGACCGAATAACAATGCTTAGTGACAGATATGTATGAGGATATGATGGTCAAACCCACTATACTGTGTGCTAGCCTAAAAGATTATAAAGCTTTACAGACAGATTAAACCAAACTTCAATGACAACAGAAATTCAGAGAGGTAGCAGTTGAAGGCATAAGTCCCTATGCTTTCCCACATATCTTGAAAAAGACATTAAGCTACCCACAAGACATGAGATGAAGATTTTTGGCCAATTATTTTATTCAGGCAGACATGAAAATTTCATTAAGTTGGAGTATCAATTCAATAAACATGGGCACATCATAGATTAAAAACTCCTGGTCCTATAGACATAAATGTAACTTATTCCAGGATACAAGTTTTCATCCTCCTTTAATGTCAGAGATGCTTCAAGAAATACAAACATTGAGCTAGGTGTAGCTATGGTACAAGAATTTCTAATGTCCTTGAAAAAAATATGGTCAATGTATTAAAAAAATGATACCCAATTTCACAAAAAAAGTTGCAGGTAAAAGTGAGAGATGATTGCCATAAGGAAATCTATTTTATATAAGAATATATCTACATGCATCAGCAGTGGAGGCTGGATCTTGTCTGTCTAGAGAAAATTCATAGCATAATTTATTGCTATGAATTTATTCCCATATGAGGCTTACCTTAAAACTGTACATGCACACACACACACACACACACACACACACACACGTGCACATACACACACACTTCAACAGTGTTGCCATCCACATTGAAATCTTAAAAATCAACTCCTGAGATCCAATTGCAAAGACAATTCTATATTACTATAACTCAACATCTTTAAACCAGCCATCAGCATTAGTGTTGGGCTACAAATCTATCCAATCAGACATATCAATCACACATGGAAATGATGACAGCAACTGTAAATTGGGGAAAATCAAATCACCTGCCAAGCCTCTCACATTCCAAAAATGTGTAATGAGGGCAGTAATTAGCTCATACTTGAGAAATAACTTCCTCAGCCTTGCAGAGTTCATTCCTAAGGAATTTCTCCTCCTTAAGCCATCAGCTAATGAGCATGTGTCACACCGTGTCTTTACAATCATTGTGTAAAATCTTATATGTATAAAGGGATAGGATCATCAAAAGGCACCTAGTCTCAAAACAAACAATGTTTACATGGGGATTTGTAAGCTTGAGATAATGTTATTCATTTTAGATGAGATTGTTCAGAGTAAAGACTCATGCTTATTCCAATTAGTCAGAAATACATGCAGGTTATCCATTCCAGGTTTTGTTTTTACAAAACAGTTAGAAAACATGTTTGCTTTGTTTCTCTCATCCTTGGGTACCTTTGCTGAGTTGGGTGTGCCTATATTGCCTTGTTTAGCATTTAATTACCTTTATTATATGGGCCAAATAATACTGAAGAACTTACCAAGTCATTTGAAGAAAGCTGACACAGTGAACAACTGAGATGTGGAGTGAGAATTACTGTATCACACTGCAACAAGAAGATAAGGAAAGAAGGCATGCAAATAGGTCAATTCTATTTTTGCATAGGAAGCAAAGTCAAGGTGCACAGTCATTCTTGGATGTGTTAGAATGATACAATCTAACTGAAATGAAAATAGTAAACACAATTGTTGCTAATATGAAAAGATTTATCCAGTGGTAATGAACCTCATTTAGATGCCAATTCATCAAAGACACTAGGGCTTTCGATCAATGCTGTAGTCTTCTGTCTTGCTATTGCTCTAACAAAATACTGACCAAAAACAACTTGGGAAGAGAAGGGTTTATTTTGTCTCACACTTTACAGTTGACTATCAAGAGAAGTCAAAGCAGACTACAGTAAGTAGGAAATGAAGCAGAGACCATGGAGGAATGCTGTCTCCTAGCATGCTTTCCCTGCCTTATATGACTGCCTGTCTTACATAGCCTAGGTACACCTGCCTAGAGTTGGCACTGCACGCAGTAGGATGGGATCTCCTACATCAATTAGCAATAATAATAAAAAATGTCCTACAGACATGCTCACAGGCCAATTTGAAGAAATTCCTCAACTGAAGTTCTTTTTTCTCAGGCGTGTCATGTTGATAACCAAGATGAGCCATCACATGTAAGCTCTATGAGATGATGGTATACAGTTATAAAACATTTATTTGTAGCCAAATTTATAAGCTAGTAACCACTAGGAACAGGAACCACCTTTAGCATCTCAACACCCTCTCTTCCCTTACCTCTTGGATGTGGCCAATGTGACTGTGTGAGTTAGGATTTCTATTGCTGTGCAAAGACAGCATGACCATAGCAACTCATATAAAAGAAACCATTTAATTGGGGCTGGATTACAGTTAAGAAGTGTATTCCATTATCATCATTGTGGAAAACATGGCAGCATGCAGGAAGACATTGTGCTGAAAGGGTAGCTGACAGCTCTATATCTGGATCAGCGGGCAGCAGGAAGAGAGAGTGATACTGGGCCTGACTTGTGCTTCCAAAACCCCAAAGCCCAACCTCCAGTGACATACTTCCTCCAATACAGGGACATCTGCTCCAACAAAGTCACACCTCCCTATGGTACCACTCTCTATGAGCCTATGGGGTCCATTTTCATTCAAATCACCATAATGACTTTACTTTTTTCTAGGAAATGAAACCTAGAAAATTTGTTCAACCTGATCTTGCTAGTAACATGACCTTATCCCAGATATTTTCCCAGAACTGAAACTATTACAAAGTCACACACATGTACACACACACACACACACACACACACACACACACACAGAGAGAGAGAGAGAGAGAGAGAGAGAGAGAGAGAGAGAGAGAGAGAGAGAGAGAGAGAATTGTTATTTTTGGGAAATACTGTAATACTGTAGTATTAGAGTACCCACATATGGGATAGCAGATTTCCCTGTTTGAAATTGAACATTTGATAAATAATTGCAGGTGTCTTTCAAATAATCATGTGAGTCCCAAACGCAAAAAGAAAAATAGCAAATAATCTGGCAATCATCACACCACCAGCGTCATTAACTTGAATCTCTAGAGTCTACTCTTTGCAAATGAAAGAGGAAAATAAGGAACTCTCAAAGCTGTACTATTATGTCAGTCAATTACATTTTGATAGAACAGTTTCATGCCTTCATCTGTAATTAAAGTCAGCAGTCTTATAAATTAAATTCTTACAAAGGGGAAATTGGATGGGAGCAAAGGGAACACTTAGTTGTTTCTAGAATAAAAGCTGGGAAATAAATAGTGTATAAGACAAACTATATCTGAACAGCACAAGTTATTGTGCATACTTCCTGGGCTTACTGTAATCAAGACATGCATTATTGAAAGCCTGAATGACACTTCACTTTCATTAACCCACCACAGACTCCAAATAATATATCAGAGTTTTGAAAATTTTGTAATGTTATATGACCTTTTCACGACAGCACAAATTGACTAACACTATAAAGCAACATCCTCCCGCGTAGTGACCTGGTTGGAACCTTACTCTTTCTGCTCCTTTTGGCATAACCATGGTTTTGCTTTGGTCTGTCCGTGGGATGGTGACAGAACTGTTGAAAGAGTAGTCTTGAAAACTGATGGCAAAGGAGATCTTGCTTTCTTATGGGTGCCTCTTCCGAAAAGACAGTGCTCAGTTTAGTCTGCTAGTCTCAAAAAGAAAATGGGAGAGTGCTGAGTCCAGTCATGCTCTTTCCAAGTCCCAGATTATCCAGCCAGTTCATTGACTCCAGACCTTGAATCAGGAAACAATTTCACATTTGACAATTTATCCTTCCAAAATATCTGTATGACCATGTGTACTGCCCAAAGTTCTGCCCCTTGGGAAGAATTCCCTTCACCAGTGTCTTTCAGGGTTTTCTCAGAATGAGGTTGTAATGCCACAGCTGTCAGCTTCTGAGTGGTGGCTACATAACATGCAGAACCATCACTAAATCATGTCCTAGCCGTCTCCTCCTCAATCAGTCTTATTGAACACCCCAGGAGGCTATGGTGCATCCTTGGCAGCAGATGGCATTGTGACAGGAGTAAAACCAAAGGCATTTGGGCAGCTTCTTTATGTAACTTGCTTGTGCTTTCTTGACATGCTCAGGACTGAGCATGTGTGCATCACTTCCATTTGATAATACATTGCTGCTATGCATGTCCTACTTTAGGACTTGGTAAATCAGATAACACCAAGCTCATGATGGGCAGCTCAGGCTGCAGGATAACTTGATGGCCCATTGTCAACATTCAATTCCCCTAAGGCCTTATATCAGGCCAACAGCTGTCTTTCAAAGGGAGAACAGTTGTCTGCAAATGATATTAGAACCTCACTCCAAATTTCCAATTGTCTCTTCTGTGACTCACCTATAGGGGCCTCCAAAGGCTTTAGACAACATCCCTATCTTCCACTGATGCCTCAGGTACCATTGAAACTGCTAGATCATATGGTTCAAGTGGTAGATGAGCCTGTACATCAGCCTGACCCTGTTAAAGAGCCTTCTCCTCTTTCCTATCCCACACAAAAATGTCAGTTTTCTGAATCTCTTGGTGTATAGACTGAAGGTATGTGAGGAATGTGATGTCTCCAGAATCCAAACAGGCCCACTAAATTTTGTGCTTGTTTCTTGGTGGTGAGAAGGGCCAGGTGCAATAACTAATCTTTTACGTTAAAGGAATATCACTGCATGCTCCACACCACAGAACTCCTAAGAATTTCACTAAGGTAGAAAGCCCTTGAATTTTGATTGGATTGATTTCCCATCCTCTGATATACATATTGGTTATCAACGAGTTCAAAGTGGTTGCTACCCCTGCCTACTTGGGGGCAATCAGCATAATGTCATCAAAATAGTGCACCAATGCGGTATTTTGTGGAAGAAACAGACAATTGAGATCCCTTCTAAGTTATGACACAAGGTAAGAGAGTTCATATATCCCTGAGGTAAAATTATAAAAGAATTCTTGACAACTGAAAGAAGATTGCTTATGGTAGTCCTTATGGATGAGTATGGAGAAAAAGGCATTTGCTAAATCAATAACTGCATACCATATACTAAGTGATGTGTTAGTTTGCTCAAGTAAGGACCCCACATCTGGTACAGTACTTCACTGAGTTAGTGACAGTCAACTGTCATTCTACATGGCCCCTCTGTTTTCTGCACTAGCCAGATAGGAGAGTTAAAGGGAGATATGGTGGGAACCATCACCCCTGCATCTTTCAAGTCATCCGTAGTGGCACTAATTTCTGCAGTTCCTCAAGGGATGTGATATTGTCTTTGATTCACTATGTTCTTGGGCAGAGATAACTCTAAAGGCTTCCATTTGGCCTTTCCAATCATAATAGCCCTTACTTCACAGATCAGGGAACCTAAGTGAGAATTCTGCCAACTTCTAAGTATATCTATCCCAACTGTTCATTCTGGATCTGGAGAAATAACCACAGGATGAGTTCTGAGACCCATAGGACCTAGTGTGAGTCAAGCTCAGCCAAAACTCCATTAATCACCCTACCTCCATAAGCTCCTACTTTAACTGGAGGCCCAAAACGTTTCCTGGGTCTCCTGGAATCAGCATCAATTCATAACCTGTATCTAATAGACCACAAAAGTCTGATGATTTCCTTTCCTCCATTGTATAGTTGTATAGTTAGCATTGTAAAGGGTCTTTCTGAGGAATAATTGGAGAAAGGCAACACTAAAACTTTCAGGTATTTTTTTTTTTTTGGTTTTTTGAGACAGGGTTTCTCTGTGTAGCTTTGCGCCTTTCCTGGAACTCACTTTGGAGACCAGGTTGGCCTCGAACTGACAGAGATCCGCCTGGCTCTGCCTCCCGAGTGCTGGGACTAAAGGCGTGTGCCACCAACGCCCGGCCACTTTCAGGTATTTTATCAAGGTTCTTTAAGGGAACCTGGCCATCCCTTCATTCAAGGGGTTCTGGGTCTACAAACGGGAACATGTCTGGAAATTGATTCACCAGCCCAGATTGTCTCTTACTACAGTCCAATGTAACCTTCCTTTCATTTGTTTGAGAATTTTTCCACTTATATAGATAAAAAATTTCAGTATGCTTATCTATTTCATACTTGGAAACACCATGATTAATTAGCTAGTAACAGAGGTCCAAAGGAGCTATGTCACCATAAAATTCATTTTGCCTGAGCTGATCAAGTTAACAATCAAGAATAGACATCACAATTACCATGGTGGGGAGTATGGCAGCCAGCAGGTAGGCATAGTTCTGGCTTAGGAGCTGAGATCCACAAATACAAGGAAGAGAGAACTAATTGGGAATGACATATGTAAATCTCAAAATGGTGGGTGTAACAGCATGGTAGTCTCCTGCTTTTTCAACTAGCTTGCTCTGTTCTTAGATATATGGAAAAAGGGCTGCCTGGGAACTCTATGTAGGAATTTGAGCTATTTGAGAAAAAAGTTGCACCAAATGAATTATGTGACCCAGGAGAAATCAATACAGCTTTATTGACATTACAGGTGATAACTCAGCCACATCACAGTCAAATGGTAAGAAAAGGGATCTATTCTGAATGAGGTGTACTTTCTTCTAGAAACTAGATGGGTTATCTAGATTCACAAAAGTTATTGATCCCTCCAAAAAGACTCTTCCATGTGCATTTCATCTGTAACACTTTATAGTGCTTGCTAGATTCTCCTTTTCTTCATCCCTAGCCTTTCAGCATTTTCTCCTACAGAACATAAATTCCTTGAGAATGGATGCTGTTTTAAAACTCTTGCACATTTTCTCAAACCATGGTTCAATAAAAGGATGCTCAATCATACCACAAAGACACTTCCTCAACTACATTCATAGCAGCTTTATTTGTAATAGCCATAAACCAGAAACAACCTAGATGCCTCTCAACTGAAGAATGGGTAAAGAAAATGTGGTACATTTACACAATGGAGTGTTGTTCAGCTGTTAAAGACAATGACTTAAGGAAATTTGAAGGCAAATTGGTGGAACTAGGAAAAATCATCCTGAGTGAGGTAACCCAGACCCAGAAAGACAAGCATGGTATGTACTCACTCATAATTGGATATTAACGGTAAAGTAAAGAATAACCATGCTACAATCCACAGACTCAGAGAGGCTAGGTAACAAGGAGGGCCCAAAGTGGGATGCATAGATCTTCCAGGGAAGGGGAAATAGAAGTGATCTCTTGGGTGGACTGGGAGCAGGTAGGGATGAAAACTTGAGGGATCATATTGTGGCATGGGTGGAGGGAGAGTGTACTGAAATAGAAGACTGGAAAGGGGAGTGCTTTGGGGGGACAGATAGAGGCTGAACACAAGGGAAACCCCCACAAATCTACAAGGATAACCCCAGCTAAGACTGCTAGCAGTAGTGGTTATGTAGCCTGAATTTGACATTTCCTGTGATCAGATTGGTGACTACTCTGTCAGAGAGCCTTCATCCAGTAACCATGGAAACAGATGCAGAAACCCACTGCTGAAGAAAGGGAGGAAGGAATGTAGGAGCCAAAGGGGTCAAGGACACCACAAGAAAACCCACAGAAACAACTAACTAACCTGACTCATAGGGACTCACAGAGTCTGAACCAACAACCAGGAAGCTTACATGGGACCAACCTAAGCCTTCCATATACATGTAACAGTCGTGTAGCTTGATCTATTTGTGGGACTCCTAACAATGGGAGCAGGAGCTATCTCTAATGCTTTGGCTGGCTCTTGGGAACCTATTTCATACTAGATTACCTTTCTCAGCCTAAATGCAAGGGGAGCTGCTTAGTCTTACCACATCTTGATATGCCATGCTTTGTCGATAGCCATGGGAGGCCTGCCCCTTTCTGAACAGAAACAGAGGAGGAGTGGATTGAGGCAGGGGTTGGAGGAAAGGCAGGCAGGGAATGGGAGGAGGGGAGGCAGGACAAAATGCAATTGGGATGTATAATCAATAAATTAATTAAATAAAAATGAATTGATAGTTACAATTATCACATTAAGCCAGGTGGTGGTGGCGCACGCCTTTAATCCCAGCACTCGGGAGGCAGAGGCTGGCGGACCTTTGTGAGTTCGAGGCCAGCCTGGTCTACAGCGTGAGATCCAGGAAAGGTGCAAAGCTACACAGAGAAACCCTGTCTCAAAAAAAAAAAACAATTAACACATTAAGAAATAAATTACTAGCAGATGAAGGAACATCATTCTTCTTCACTCCTATTGTATGTTTGACACCATTTTACCAAAGCATTTTCTTTACTGACTGCTGCTTGTAATTGTCCCTGATAACAAGAAAAATCACCCCTCACATTTTCATGTTCTTTCCTCAGGTTCACAACCAAACTGGGTTAGGACTCAGGCTAATCAGAACTTCTGGCTATATTGTTATTCTAATTATTAAAGCCAACATACAACTATAATTCTCTGAGCATGAATAATCTTGCTTATTATTTAATCTGATTATTTCCCTCTGTATTATGATGTTTTGTTGTGCACTATAAATATTGGCTTCTTCAAACACAGGAAACTGTAGTCATTCTTAGTTTATTAGTCCACATGTATAATTTGGGCCTGATTACCTACATGTCTTAAAAGTTTCCAGATCATATTGATGCTGCCAGTCTAAGGAACATAAAATTATAGCCACTGAATCAATCCATCACATAGAGATTTTTATATCAAATTTTCAAACTTAGTTGTTAATTTTTAGGGAGAAAAGAGAGATTAAAAGGTGAATAAAGTTAGAGATATGATTATGGTTAAGGCTAGGGCTCAAGGTCAGGGTTCAGCATTAGGGTTAGAGTTAGGGTTCAGGGTTAGGGTAGGGTTAAGGTTAGCAGAAAAAAAGAAAAATGAATAAAACCAGCAACATTTATAGTCTTCTAAAAAGATCTGAAAGTATCATTAAGTACAAATTGAAAGTGTAAATGAACATATAGATCAAACTGTATTTCCCCTCCCAAAGCCCTGAATAAAGTTCTTCATTAGAAGGAAAATATCAGAAAGAGCTGTATTCTTTTGTGCTAAGATTGCAAAAGTTTCCCTATTAATAAGAATGGAACACACACACACATACACGTACACACACACACACACACACACACACCTTTCTAGTTGCTAAATTACAAGCATTGATGTAACAAAATTGTTGACATTAATTCTACTGAGGGCTAGCTAGCACCTTAACTTCTTTTTGCTTAACCGAAATCTACTTCTACTCTGAAAAATTATTTTCTTAAAGGAAAAGAAATTTAGAAGCCTGATGCATTGAAGTTATAGATGCATTTTAAAAGCTATGTTTAGCCGGGCGGCAGTGGCATATGCCTTTAATCCCAGCACTCGGGAGGCAAAGCTAGGCGGATTTCTGTGAATTCGAGGCCAGCCTGGTCTACAGAGCGAGATCCAGGACAGGCACCAAAACTACACACAGAAATCCTGTCTTGAAAAACAAACAAACAAAAAAACCTATGTTTAAATGTAAATATAGAAAGTCAAAAAAAGTATTTAATTTTTGACTTTCATATGGTATCTGAATAACACTTCCTTATATAAAATTAATATATTTGTGATAAAATCACAATAAAAGGATAGTTTGGTGATTTTAATGAGAATGTCTCCCATGGTCTCAGATATTAGAACATTTGCTGCTCAGTTGACGGTGCTGTTTGTGGGTATTTAGGGGGTACGGCCTTGCTGGCGGAAGTATGGCAGTGGCAGCGGGCATTAAGAGTTTAAAGCCTCACACAACTTCAATTTCACTCTTTCTGCTTCATGCACATTTGAATATGTAAGCTACCATCTGTGCCTGCCATTTCCTGCCATGTTTCCCTGTCATGATGGACACTTACCCCTCTGTAACTATAAGCCAAACCAAACTCTTCTTTCTACTATTTGTCACGGTCATGATACTTTTTCAAAGCAACAGAAACCTAACTATATAGCTTAGAAACAAACCTTGCAAAAATGAAAATCAAGATTTTTCTGTCATTCAGCATCTCCAAACTGAGAAACATTTCAGTCAACCAAAAGTTGGTAGTTCTTTAGTATCAGGTGGAATTCGTAATGATCAAATGCAACAGTAATGGAGTGAAAAAATTAAAGGCTATTATCAAATCCAAGCACACCAGTTGTTGAAAACAAACACACAAACAAAAAATGGCATTAGAAGATTCAACAAAATAATGCAAACACAGTTTGTTTCTTCTAGAACTGTGTCCTATGGGTATAGCTGGCATCAAGGAAATTGGGGGAACAAGCTTTCCTGCCTTCAGTCCACAGACAGGGAGATGGAAAGGGTGTGACATAGTTTCACAGTCACAGCTGGAGAACCAAAATGATATACACAAGAAAAGAAGGTGGCCAGTATGCCACCCCAATCAGATATAAGCTGTACCAGTACGTGTTTGAAATATGTATTGACAATTGGTTCTTTAAGCAATTGTAAGTGTGAGTTTGTGCCAAAGGCAGGGTGTGATAGTTTGAATGAAAATGGCCCCCATAGACACATAGGGATTGCCATTATTGGAAGTGTGATCTTGTTTTAGTAGGTGTGTGCTTACTGGAGGAAATGTGTCACTGGGTGTAGGCTTTCAGGTTTCAGAAGCTCAAACCAAGCCCAGTGACTCACTCTCTCTTCCTGCTCACTTCTCTCTACCTGCAAATCCATATGTGGTATTGTGGATCCTTCTCCAGCACCATGTCTGCCTATGCACTGTCATGCTTCCTGCCATGACAATGATGGATTAAACATCTGAAACTGTAAGCCAGCTATAATTCAATGTTTTCCTTATTAAGAGTTTCCTTCAATCCCAGCACTTGGGAGGCAGAACTAGGCAGATTTCTGTAAGTTCGAGGCTAGCCTAGGCTACAGAGTGAGTTCCAGGACAGGCCCCAAAACTACACATAGAAACAAAAAAAAAAAAGAGTTGCTGTGGTCATGGTGTCTCTTCACAGCAATAGAAACTCTAACTAAGATACAGGAGGAAATGAAAAGGGCTTATATTATCTCACAGAGCTGCTAGCCACCTGCTTCAAACACTCTTTCCTTTGTCAACAAGATCAAACTCTTCATTTTTAACTGAGATAATAAGACTAAGATTTCCCAGATGTCTTTATAACTGGTAGTTGCCAGGTGACAAATTACAGTTAAGAAGTTAAGAAGATGTAGGTGAAAATTTCAAAGTGCTGGACTACAATATAAATGATAGCAGAGTGACAACTCATCTGGAAAGAGACTCTCTTCTGTGCCTCCTCCCTCATGTGCACTGCAGCTTGGATACATATTACAAGTGCTCCAGCAGAGCAGTCCTAAGAAATGACCAGAAGAGAGCAAATAAAGATTTCCTGGAAATGCCAGAAATTCACCAGACAATCCACTTCATCCTTTCTTCCCAGCACTCACATACAAAAGAGAGTGACAGAAAACACTGAGCAGTTTTAAGTCATTGTTGTGTTGCTTTTTCAGTACATAGGTGAGCTAAATATGAAGTGATACAGAAAACAGTTTGTAAAGTTAGGAACAAAGGAAGGAGGAGAGGGAAGGAGGCAGTGTCAGAATAACAATACATAGGAAAATATTTATTTTAGGGATTAAGAAGGAGAGGTAGGGAAAATAGCTGAAGGAGCTACTAAATAATTGTAGTGTGTGTGTGTGTGTGTGTGTGTGTGTGTGTGTACGTGTATTACATGCACATGAGTGTGCATTCCTCTACACATGTATGTACAGGCCATAGGTGGACATCGGTGTGGTGATATTTTCTTTTGTATTAAAATGTTATATTTTAATAAATAAAGTTGCCTAGGGGTCAGAGCTATTAACAAGCCATAGCCAGAGTCTGGCGAACAAGTAGTGATGCGGCAGTTAGGCAGTTGGGCTTACAACCAATGAGAAGGCAGAACAGAATTCTATAAAAGGACAAACCCCCTTTTGAGCAGAGAGTCGTTGCTTCAGGGAGTGACTAGCTAACTGAAAGCAGTTAAGGCTCTTAGCTCTGACCTCTTCGGCTTTTCTCTTTACTTGGATAGTGTGTTTCTTTTTTAGCTACAAAGTTACAACTACACATCGGGCATCTCCCTCTGTACTTCTCTGCTTCATTGCATTATGATAATGCCTTTTAGTGAGCCTGAAGAGCCATTTTGGCTAGGATGGTTGACTATTGAGCTACCAGGATCCACCTGTCTCTCTGCCCACTCTCACATCCGGCCCCCAACCAATGTTGGGGTTACAGCCCCTTACAGCCACACCTGACTTTTAATGTGGAGGCTGGCTATGCAAACTCAGAACCTCATATTTACAAAGAAAGTACTCTTATCCACTAAGTGATCTCCCCATACTCAAGGTTTATTTTTAAGCTACAAACATAAACAATTTGGAGAAAAATAAATTGCAAGTGAAAAGTACAGACAAAGATATGACTTGTTCAAAGATCATACATTATTCATGATGTGGATAATGTACAATAAAACAAAACATTGACAATTTTAAAGCTCCAGATAATACAGCACAATTTATTGCAAAATTTATTACACATTTCTGACTAACTTGACAGAAATGTGACTATAAAATATAGTTCTTGGAATTTCTTAGTTAATAGTAACTAAATACAAACATAGAGGACCTGAATGATGTAAGTAGCTTTTACATTGTGATTATAAATCAAACTTATAAATGGCTGTAGACTGTTTCATGATGTAATCACAACAATTAGCATACAAAGGAAAAAGCTACAAGAAGTATAAAATAAAAAGCCACATTTTCCCCACAATATAAAAACTTAGCATTCAATAATATCAATGTAAACAAAACAGATCCTATTACATAAGAGTTTTAGAACATTTTTCAAACTAAATTGTCCATATAAGAAAAAATTAAAATTACTACTTAACAAAAATTAAAGTAGTGAAAAAATGATTTTTAAAAAAGAAAAAAAAAAAAGAAACAACTATGGAAAGGAAATTAGGTTACAAAAAAATTTAGAACTAAGCCGGGCGGTGGTGGCGCACGCCTTTAATCCCAGCATTCGGGAGGCAGAGACAGGCGGATCTCTGTAAGTTCGAGGCCAGCCTGGGCTACCAAGTGAGTTCCAGGAAAGGCGCAAAGCTACACAGAGAAACCCTGTCTCGAAAAACCAACAAAAAAAAAAAAGAATTTAGAACTATAAATTATAGACTACTCAAAATGTAGAAAAATAAAATAAGAACATATGGAAATTGGACTAAAATCCAAGACAATAGAAATGTTGGGTTCTGAATGTGACATCTAGAGCTTCAGGTATGATGGAGGATTGAGGTGATGTCTATACAATCAAGTGAAAACATTCAGATAGAAACGATAGATTCTAATTCCAGTCCTTTGAGAATTGAAGATAATATCAACTGCCTAAGTGGAGATTTCTCCAAGTCAGCAGTGCCCAGCTACAGCATACTGCTTCTGCTGAGACAAAATCAGTTAACAGGGAAATAGGAAAGTCTTTTCATGGGTGGGAACTAGATGAGAGCTGTCAGGACACACACACACAAGCACACAGGCTTTATGCAGCATGCAGAAAGGGAAGTGTGTTGGGATATAGTGAAAACAGAAGCAGATGTGTGGTGCAAAGCCTAAAGAAGAGACTAACAGGTACTCACTGAGAAGAAAACCTCACTCCTCTACCACTGCTTGGAAGAACAAAGAGAGAGCTATAAGACTTTGCCCAGTATTTTGATGAGTGCAATCAGAGTAAAAACAGGTTAGCTAACCCACGGTTCCTTAGTTCTTCAGTCACACAAAGCCCTGAAAGTAGAAAGAAAGATCCCCAAACGTCAGACAGGGGCTTGAAATTCATTGGTGTACCACCTCAGATGAAGGATTTATGGCAGAAAAGGGATGTTGGTCACAGTTATCATCCTTACCCAGGTCAGTCTGACTTAACTGGGTTGACCACAAAGGAACCTTCCCCTGCACCTGTGAAAACTCATACAGATGAGAATCAAGGGAAGAAAGAAACTATCACCACAATAACAAAGAAGGACTGGCTAGGGGAAAATGTGCTCTATTTTCTGTTATTATTTATTTTTAATATTTATATTTTTGTACTTTAACTGCTCAGTTGTGTTTTAACTATTATTTCCTCAGACAAGGTTAGCAAGCTGCCCTTTCTCTTCACCTGATTTGGAGTATTCTCTGCTATTTCTCCTGTATTTAAGCCATATGCTCCTCTTATTATTTGCCTCTCTTTGATCCCTTCCCTGTTGTCTCCCAGTTTCACTGATATCGATGCCCTGAGCTTTAAAAGCAACTGTAAGCCACTTTCCCCCAACCACTATTCTAGTATCACTGTCTGAAACTTACCAGAGACACAAATTAAATGCACATCTTCCTCTACAAAATCAAAGAAATAATATTAAAAGCCACAACAGAAATAGACCAACACATATGCAAAAGCAGAAACATTAGAATGTTTCATGCAAAACAAAGCTAGGGAAGCATGATATATTCTGAGCCTTGAAAAAAATGCCAAGTAAGATTACTGTACTCAGTAAAGTCACTTCTTAAAAATGGTGAAATAATATTTCAAGACAAACATTAACCAAACCATCAGTATAGAAGACACTATGTGGAGAGAGAAGAAAGTCACTATCATCCACAAGAACACAGAAAATAATATATTTCATGGACAGATGAACAGAGAGGAGTGGGAATTCATTCATAATATAGAAAACAGAAGCCCAGAAACATATCTGATATTGACAGAATAGGAAGAAAAGAAAAAATAATAATGCAACCAACCAGAAAACAAAAGACAAACAATAGAATACGGCCAACTTTTTCCAAAAATACACTTAAATGCAAATAGCAGGAACTCATCAATTAAATGATGCATAGTAACATATTGAATTCTACTTTGAGATTCCATTTTATACCTCTCAGAAGGCTAGGATCAATAATACAAGTGACAGCTCATGCTGGCAAGGATGTGGAATAAGGGTAACACTCTTCCCTTGCTGGTAAGAATGCAAACTTGTATAGCCACTATGGAAATAAGTATGGAAGCTCTTCAGAAAGGTGAGAATTGATCTACCTCAAGATCCAGGTATACCATTCTTGGGCATTTACCTAATGGACACTTCATCCTACCATAAAGACATTTGTCCAACCGTGTTCATTGCTGCTCTATAAATAATAGACAGAAACTGGACACAACCTAGATGTTCCTCAACAGAAGAATAGATAAAGAAAACGTGGTGGATTAACACAATTGAATATTACTCAGCTGTTAAAAAAAAGCATCATAAAATTTGCAGGCAAATGGATGCAACTAGAAAAAAAAATCATCCTGAGTGAGGGAACTCAGACCCAGAAAAATAAATATGATATATAATACTCATATGTGAATATTAGCCATTAGATAAATTATGACAAAATTACAATCCATAATCCCAGAGATGTCAAGTATATAGGAAGGGACAAGGAATGACATATGGATCTCCCTGGAAGGAATAAATAGAATAGATTTTAAGGGTGGATTAGGGGTGGGGGAAAGGAATAGGAAGATCAAGTGGAGAGGGGGAGGGGAGATGGTGTTGAAGGAAGAAATGTGGGGAGAAACTCTCTGAATTGAGGGGCACTTGAGGGGTTTTTAGGAAACCTAGTGCAGTGGAACCTTCCTAAAATATATGGAGGCAATACTAATGAAATCTCCAAATATTGAGGGAGATAGAGTACCAACTGGCCATGTCTTGTCACCAAATGAAGCTTCCAGTACCAGGACTGGGTTGCATCCAATCAAGTTTTTGGCTAGATGTGACCCATGGAAATCCACAAATAACCCAGGCTGTTGCCAATATAATAGGTTGCTCTCCACAAATGTACAGCAAGGTCCTATTGCTGAAGACAACATCACACACATATTGAACGTGGAGGGATCAAACTGGTGCCTATATAGAATATTCATGCATATGTTTTAGTATCTTTGGTACAGGAAGGTATTCTGCAAGATACCAAAGGATAAAAGTAAACATCAACACAGACACAAAACCTTTGATCTACAATGTTGTCCTGCCTGCAAAATATGCTATGGCAATTGTCTTAGTTAGGGTTTTTATTGTTGTGAAGAGATACTATGACAATGGCAACTCTAATAAAGGAAAACATTTAATTGTGGTGACTTGCTTACAGTTCAGAGGTTTAGTCCATTATCATGGTGGGAATCAAGGCAGCATGCAGGTAGACATGATGCTAGAGAAGGAACTGAGAGTTCTTATATCTTGACTCAGAGTCAACAGGAAGTGGTTTGTCTCACTGGGCATGGTTTGAGCATATTTGACACCTCAAAACCCACTTCCACAGTGACACACTTTCTTTAATAAGGCTTCACCTACTCCAACAAGCCACATCTCCTAATGGTGCCACTCTCTTTGGTGGTCATTTTCTTTCAAACCATGACAGCAATGATGGCACAAAGATTATTGGAATAACCAACCAATGGCTGATTTGACTTAAAGCTCACTCCATGAGATAGAAGCCATATATTGCTTAGCTTTCCAAGAACTAGAAATTAGATAGCCCAGAGAACTACAGTAAAACCAAATACTACTGGTCTTTAAAACAAAAAAGTAACAATAAAATGACTTCTAATCTAATGATATTCTGCCATAATCATAGATAAGTGCCTTATTCAGCCATCATCAGAGAAGCTTCTGCCTGAAGGAAATGGGAACAAATACAGAAACCCTCAGCTAGACATTGTGCAGAAAGACCTTGTAACACACAGCTCTAAATGGGATATCTCCATCAAATCTCTCCCATCAGAGTTCAAGGAAACCCTGGGAAGAGGAAGTCAAAAGAATGTAAGAGCCAGAGGGGATGAAGGATACCAGGAGAACAAGGCCCACTAAATCAACTGATAAAAGTTCATATGAACTCACAGAGACTGAATTAGCAAGCACAGGGCTGACATGAATATATATTTATATATATATTCCATGTCCTTTGTGTATATATTATAGCTTTCAGTTTAGTATTTTTATGGGACTCTTGTCCAACTTCATTGTGATTTTTTTACCTTATTATGTTTTATTTTGTCATGTTTTGTTGTTATTTCTTAGAAGCCTGATCTTTCTAATGAGACAGAAAGGGAGTGTGTACAGATGGGAGGGGAAATGGAAAGGAATTGGATGTAGTAAAGGGAGGAGAAACTCCCTGATATATTGTATAAGAAAAGATCTATTCTCAATAAAAAGAGATACAAAGTTACAGCTATCTTTGTCTCCAGAAAGCACACTTTACTAGAAAATACATGCAAAAATTGAGAATGAAAGACTGGAAATACACCCACCAGGCAAAAATACTAAACTAACTTATTCTTACAACAGATAGCATATGCTTCAGGCCAAAACTGGTCCATATCAATACAAGGAACACTCGTTTTCTTTAATTGTTATTGCTAAAGATCTATATATACACAAATATATTAAATACACCTTGCTCAGTACAATTATTGTTGCTTGTATATAATTTTAGGTCTGACAAATAGCATGGGGACCATTTCAGAAACTTACAACTGATCAAAATGCAGAGAACAACTGATTATGGAGTGTGCAGCATCAATGAATTAATCTATAAAATAGCTCCTGCATATAAGGCTCAGTTAACATTAAATGATAGGGGGAAGAATGACTGTAAGAGCCAGAGAACCAGCAAATCTGCTGGGAGATTGTAGCTCCTAGAAAGGGCAGGGGAGCTTTACCTGAACAATGTGACTGGCTAAACAAGACCTAGTCAAGGATAACACTAATAAGCATTCTAACATGGATAGGGGAAACCTCCTCAGGATTCACTCCTAAACAGGACATTGATGCCAACCTGTGATGCAGGTGAGATTCCCTAGCTCCAACCAACAAGCAAAAAAAAGTATTTTTATGTAGGCTGCTGTTTCTTTTAGGACAATTTGTTGTTGTTTATGGTCATAGTGTTGGTAGTATTTGTTACATTTTAGATTTTACTCTGCTTTTCTTCATTCCAGACAAAGTCTTAGGATGTAGTCTACAATGGCCTCAAACTCATAAACTTACTCCTCTATCTCCTCAGTTCTATGATTTCAGGTATATGTCAACATGCCCAGCTCAAGACCATTTTTATGGCATATTAATCATACTTTGCTGGGTTAATACTATGATAAATTTATATTTGAGGGAAAATATACTTGGCTGATCATCTACAGAATATAGTGAAATAAAAACAATCTGGAATTAAACTTGACTAGAATAACATATTAATGGAAATCTAGAATATTTTATTGGTATTTCTATATTTACATTTCATATTTATATGATGCTATTGTTTGGTAGCAATGACTGAAGGGAAATCTGATCAACTGTTCTCACACAGACTGATGCTGAAGTATTTGTATTTGTTGAGGGACTATATCCTGAGCAGCCGTTTTGTTGCAGGGCCTTCTTTCAATATCACTGTATGTGATAGAATAAATATGGAGGAGAGCTTTGGTGGATATAGATGTTCAATTTATTCAACTAGGGTTCCATTACCAACAAGTAATTGAACCATGTGCTTTCTTGACTGGGAAGAACAGTACTAAACCAAGGTGGGCCTGCAATTTTAGTCTCTGTCATGAATTTCCCCTAAAAAGGGCCTTGCTCTATGTCATCGCAAAATGCTTTATTTGAACTACCGTGTCCTAAATTCTGCTCCTCTAGATTGTCCTATTTTCTCATTCTGAATTTTAAAATCAAAGCTATTTTCCTACAGAGATGGCTGGATAGACATCTACTCTAATTTTTAAGGCATTTGAAAACCCAAAATTTAAAGCCAATGGCAGATCAGACTTCTGTGTAAAACAGTAGACTAGAAGCTATAGCTAAATGACTGGATGAAAACACAAGGTGAAATGTTTAAAAAAAAAAAAAAAAACGACCAAACAAACAAACAAACATACAACAACAAAACCAGAAGTAAATTGAGTCAGGAATGCTTCTACAGAAAGGAACAAATTTTTACCAGCTCTGTAAAACAGGAGGTAATATTTGAAGTGAACATATCTCCTAGTCAATAAATGGACTAAAGAAATTAATGGACAGTTTCCAAAGAATTCCTAATAAAGATTTCAAGTGGTGAATCCTTAGGCATTAGAAAAAGAGAAAAAAGAAAAGGTATTTTGAGATTCTACATCACCTATGTCAAATGCTGGAGAGAAGTGGGGAAAGGGAAAATCCCCAGTCACTATTGACTGGAGTGTACTGATGAAACCACTGTGGAAAAAGCATGAGTTTTCAGAACTTACAAATGGCAAAGCTGTACCACTCCAGAGTGTTCACCTAAAGAACTGACCTCAGTCCTATCACATAGGTGCGTATAGGTCCATGTTTATTGGTGAATAGCTCACAACGGCTAGAAACTGAAATCACCCTAGATATCCACCCGCAGATGATGGGGTAAAGAAATGTGTATATACACCATGAAATTGTATTGCAGCACAAAGAAAAAAGAAATCATGGCATTTATAGAAAAATGGATGGAAATTAATTTTATCAAATTAATGAAAGTAATCCAGACTCAAAAAAGCAAATACCACAGGCTTTCTCTCACATGCGGATCCTAGATTCATAGGAGGAGGTAATGGTCATGAAGAAAGGGACAAAGGTGGAGAATTAAAATCAACAAAAACAAACTATGCAAGAAAGTATCATAATGAACCCAATACATTTTATGCTAATTTCAAAATTAATGATTTAATAAAAAAGTCTAGTGGCAAAGATCCAATAATTAACTTTTGTAAACATGAATATTTCATAGCCTGGCAATGTTTCTCCCACCTCAGTCTGGTTTATTCTAGAGTAAGAAACTAATCTGCTGGGATGGTTAACAACACTATCAGTAATAAAAGGTAAGGGTGTATTTCTTGGTAGCTAGCAATCATTTCACAGAGGTTGGGGCTATCTAAACTATTGTGCAGCAGCAGTCTGTAAAACAATCTCTCCTCACTGCTTGAAAGTTTTAGTGAAGTAAAGACAGAGATAGGATGGGTCCTAGTGGGATAAACCAATATACCAGCAACTCAGGGTGCTAAAATAAGAGGATCTCAAGTTTAAGGTCAGGCAGGGCATCTTAGCAAGATCTTTTCTTAAGCTAAAAATGTCAAAGGCTAGGGTTGTAACTCAGTATTAGACTATGTGCCTGTCATGTCTGAGGCTGTGTATTCTATCCAAGGCACCATATCACCAAACAAACAATAAATGTTTGTGGCTTTGTGGGCCAAGCAGTTTCTTTGCCAACTATTCAGCGTTATAGTTCTAGCACAGGTGTATTTTATAAGCAATGGAGCTGTATACCAATAAAACTTTATTTACAGAGAACATACCAGCTATAGTTATACTGACCCGTAGTCTACATAAATACCTCATCTTATTTTGATTTGCTTAAACATATATTCCTATATAAGGACAGGATTTCTGATATGAAAAGTTAGAAATATCCAGGCTAAGGAAGTTAAATGAAATATAAGAGATAGCATCCAATATGCCAGGCATCTAATAAACATGAAATGAAAGTTGGCTGCACTGAAAATCTAATTCACATTTCAAAAATAAATTTATAGCACAATGTTAGCTAAAGCAACTTGAGAGTGAAATTTTTCTCTTTTGTTTTTACTGTCCTTTCTTCTCAAGCTTTAGACTTTTCAAAATATTTTTCAATATCTTCATTACTATGTATGCCATTTTTATAGTTATTCAGCAACTCTAAGCTTTCAAATAAACTGGAATTCTTCAATATTACTGTCTTAAGGGATATTTTAATAGGCTATTGACTGCAATTCCCTCAGTATTTCATTTACTATTGTTTTGAAGGCTAAGCTCATAAAATAATGGATGTCACTATCACAAAAATCAATATAAGTTTACATGCAAGGACGAGACTAGCTCAAGTAGTTAGTTTATACTTCTGTGGCCTTTTGGAATTATGTGAGACTGGGGTTGGACATGCCGTTCTACCCACTGTCATCCATTCAGAGAGATATATAGATGTCTCAATGGGTTAGCAAGATGTGTTATAGTGGAGTCAAGCAAAAATTTGCATGTTTCCATTTATATTCAAATTCATTTCATTGTTTTCTGTTTTTATGAATATTCCTGTCAATGCCAAAACACAATTTTCATCTCAAAGGGAATAAGAGATAGTATAGTGTAGAGCCAAATATGAGTGACTGTGGTCAAGAGCACAGATTTAGATTATCTCAAATTCTACATTCCAAACTGGTAGCAATTTCAAAAATTTTAATAGTAACAGAACAAAGAAAATCATATATCAAAGCACTTTTCAGAAACATAGATGGAAACATTGGGTAGTTACAGGAAAGCAGGCAGATTTCAACTATAGGCCTCAGATTCTATCTGATGACTCAATCTTTTGGTTGCTGGAATCAGAGTTTTGTTAAGTTATCACATTCCAAAGGGTTTCATCTGTCAGTTATAGGATGTTAGGTCAGACACAGAGGTGGACAAGGAGTGCCTTCTTAGGGTGCTAATATTAGCTAAAGATAGATTGTGATTTGGTTCTGGACCTGTAATATTCCAGCTCATTAATGACTCAAGGTCATTAAATTTTCAATTAGTTAATCAGCCTCACAGATGATTTGGTGAAAGCTGTGGTTATTTCTAGGAACTTTCATTCACATACCCAATGTATTATTGGAGTCATGTATGTACAAAATGTGGGATCTACACTGAAAAGGTTTCTAAATAATTGATGTATTCTTGATAATACTGTGAAATACTGTCATATGCTCACAGAATACTTGACATAAATATCCGGTGACACACTCAACCATTTAATGCAGTTTCTACCCCTCTGCTTAAAGTAGGAATACATGTTTTATAAGCAGATTTAGAAATGGCTTGTACTGCATGATTTGTACTAGTCTCCTGCTGAATTTCATGGATGGTGTATTCCAGAAGTGCATACTCTAGAGACAGAGCTGCCTGTTTTTCTTGCCTGGTATTTGGAATTCCCCACACTGAGGTTTCTGTTGACCTGCACTTCTTCCTGCTTCCTTGACTCTTTCTTCCATGAAGAAAAAGCCATGTCTGACTGGAGCTGAGCTTTCAGCAAGAAAACTTTAGTTCTCCAGTGTCAGCCATTGTTTGCAGTAGAATAGTTTTCACTGACAACTTTACTGTATTTGTGTCTGAAACCCAGAATAATCTCCATTG
>CABHPH010137951.1:3821-27078 GCA_902168325.1 Peromyscus nudipes | reverse complement strand
CGGGATAAGGAGGGAGGAGACTTCTGGGAAGTGAAAGGCTGAGTCAGGAGACGCTGCCAGCCGCTGCTGTCATGAGAAGCAAGATGTGAAGGAACTGTGGAACTGGTGGGTAAGAGAGATTTGTCCTGACCGTGGGCCAGGCAGGACCAGGAAAACTAGAGAGACAGAGACACAGAGAGAAAAGAATTGTTAAGATATTGGATAAATGCTGCCGCTATTCTGAAAGACTATTCTAGGATCAATGGTATTTTATTTATAAACTATATTATTCTTCAGCATTTGTGAATCTCTGAAAACTCAAGTGCTCGTTTTATATCATTTGTGAAACTCAACTGTTTTCTCTGTTTTTCTTGACAACTTTTACTTCTTTTTAAGCCAACTGCCTATGCATCCAATCCTCCCATTTTTGTATTTGTTTTTTAAGACAGCATCTCACTCTTTAGCCCTAGGAGCCTGGAATATACTATGTGGTCTCACCTGCTGACTATGAAATGGTAGCACTTCCCCTGCCTCAGCTTCCTGGGCCCTGGATTACAGGTGTGGGCCATGTTGCTTTCATACTTTCTTTTACATTGTATTACATTTTATTTATTTGCATGCACACGTGGGAGCGCCTGTGCTATGGGGCACCTGTGCAGGTCAGAGGGCAGCTTTCTGAAATCAGATCTCTCCTTTGATCACAGGGGTCCCCAGGAATCAAATGCTGGTCATCAAGCTTGGTGGTAGCTGCCTTTACCCACTGAGCCTGTACTTTTCTTGAGTTAGAATTTTTGTTTATTGGTGATAGTAAAATTTTATTCATTTATCTTTATTTCCAACACTTTTTTCCTAATTAGTCACAATGAATGTGGATATAATTGTAAAATAGCTAATAAGTACATAGTTTGTACCATTTGGGCTATTTAGCTATACAAGGTCATATGAATTTTAAGTGAACAGCCTGGTGTAGTGGTGGTATATGCCTATAATTCCAGCACTCGAGGCAGTGAGGCAGGAGGATTGCCACATGTTCAAAGGTAACCTTGTGAGTTCAAGGTCAGTAAGTGAAATTAGGTCCACATTTCAACAGCCTCGTATGCCCGGTACCTATTCTGTTGGACTGTGCAGGTAGAGGTCATGAAGTCACTCTGCCTTAGGTGAAGGTCCTTTTGGACAGACCTGGCACATTACACCCACATTCAGCAACCAGAAATAGTGCTGAAGGATCAGGTTACATGTCACTAAGTCTGAAATTCCTAGATGATCCTTCCTGTGTTTCTATTTCCTGTGTACTTTGAAGAGAAGAGAATAATGATATTAATATCTGAAAAAGCTGAAGAGTGAGTTTAAGACAAATAGGCGATTCATTTCTTAAAAAGTATTTGTTACAACTCAGAGGAAAATTTGTTTTGGATAGGTTTTTATTATGCAGTCCAAACTGGCTTTCAAGCACTAATCCTCCTGGCTAGAACTCCCAAGCACTGGAGTTTACAGGCATGCACCACCATGCCTGGCCCATTTGAGAGAAGCTTTTTCAGTGATGGAGGCTTGTTGTCTAGATATGAGGTAATACAGGAGTCATGTTTTCCAGTATTGGGTGTGTCTTTTTACTGGCTCTGTGCTTGGTTTTGCTAGGGGATGCTTTATCGTGGTGCATGCCATTGTGGGATAATCTTTTTGTACACTGTGAAGATGTGTCTCTGTCTTACCTCATCTGCCTAAGGTACCTCCTGATTGGTTTAATAAAGAGCTGAATGGCCAATAGCTAGGCAGGAGAGGATAGGCAGAGATAGGAACTCTGGGAAGTAATCTGAGAGGCAGGAGACTTGGTGAGACTCAGAGGAAGTTGGACATAAGGTGCTGAGGAGAGGTAATGAGCCATGTGACAGAACACAGATTAATATAAATGGGTTAATTTAAGTTTTAAGGGCTAGTTGAGAACACGCCTAAGCTAAGGCTAAGCTTTCATACTTACTAAGAAGTCTCTGAGTCATTATTTGAAGTTGGAGGTCCAAAGAAAGACCAGTTACAGTGTACTTTCTATTCTCCCACCCTCCTTGGCACGTGGATGCTTTGTTTTTCAAGACAGGGTTTCTCTGTGTATAGCCCTGGCTCTCCTGGAACTCACTATGTAGACCAGGCTGGACTCAAACTCACAGAGATCCTCCTGCCTCTGCCTCCTGAGTGCTGGGATTAAAGGTGTACACCACCACTGAGTCTGGCTGGGATGCCTTCTCATGGTGAGCACTTTCTGTTTTCCCACCGTCCTGGCACCAGTCTCTTTTCTGCTTTTTTTTCCCTCCAGACAAGCTTCACAGCATGACTACCCAAGGACCTTTAACATCACTGTAGGAAAACGGGAAAGTATGGCTGAGTCCCTGAAAGTAGGGCAATGACATTCCCCCCCCCCAGCCTGCCCCCATGTACTATCTGCAATTGACAGGCACCATTTTCTATGTGGCTTACTTCCTTTCCTCCTGTGCTCTGCTGAGTTATGACCATAGTTACAAAGCAAGGGAATCAAGGTTCATGTGTGTGCATACAGCCACTGACCATATTCTGAGATCAGACAAGATGGAGTGCGTTCAGGGTGGTATGGCCGTAGACCCATATTCTGAAGACATTCCCTGAGCCTGAGATGAGTAGGCACGATGACATTTTTGTCATGGCTGTTGCAGCCCTAGTCTTTTTAGAGACCACCCAACTATGCCACACTAAAGAATTCCAAGACGAGTCAGTAGGAAGCAAAGTTGGAGTTCCTCAGCAGTTTTAATATAAATTTAATCTCATGCATTAAAGGAGAGAGTGTTGCCTAAGGAAAGGGCAGTACCCAGTGTGGGTGCTGGCTTCTCAAGAGTCTTGGCAGGAGCCATATTATCATTTTGGTGGCTTCTGACACTACATTGTTTAAGGTGATTTTAGGGAACATCTTCCCCTTCTGTTTTTTGAGGCAGAGTCTCTCTTCACTGTATCCCAAACTGGCCTCACAGCTCCTCCCACCTTAGTCTCTCAAATCCTGGGATTGCAGGCATGAGTCACCATGCTGGCTTAGGGAAATTGTTTCTTCTCCCTCCCTCCCTCCCTCCCTCCCTCCCTCCCTCCCTTCCTCCCTCTCTTCCTCCTTACCCTCCTCCCTCCTTCTCTTTTCTTCCTTCCCCTTCTTTTCCTCAGGTGCACTGAACAGGAGTGCAGGGTGATAACTTAAAACTGTAGGAATAGAAGCAACCCTTACTATAGGAGGCCACAAGACATTGAAGACCTATGTTCTGACTGTAAACGAAGGCCACCATCTTGTAAGTCTCAGAAAGTTGTAGGTTTAGCTGGAAAAGGAAGATGATTAAACTAAGAAGACATGTCCACTTTAGCCTTAAGCATGGCTTATTGCATCTTAGCATTCTTATGTTAGATATCTCTACATAGAAGGATATGGAAAACCAGAGAGATGGCTCAGCAGGTAAAGACTCTTTTTTTCCTAGCCTGGAGACTTGAGTTCAGTTCCTGAAACTCTCACACGGTAGGAGAGAACTGACTTCAAAAAGTTGCCCTCTGACATCCACATGGATGCTGTGACATACAAAGAAAAAATATACACATAAATGTAAAAATCAAAGATTATTTGTCCAGACATGGTAGCATACGTCTGTATGCTCAACATCCAGGGAATAGAAGTGGGAGGCTCACAATCTAAGCAGGCGTTTGGCTGCTGAACTATATCCCCAGCCCAGATAATTTGACTAATGAAGATTTAAAATTACTATCTACAGGCAACTATGTCAGCATACACTGTTATACAGTTGCCAGAGAGGTAGGTTTATGGTCTATGGAACTTGAAAAAAAAAGTTCTAGGATTTACTTTAAAGAGAAGAGAGCATCAGGTGTTATATACGATTTTAGGCTTGAGAGTGGTTGAGACTCTCTGGGCAAAGATGTTTACTGTCAAGTCTGATGGCCCGAATTTAATCCCCAGGTCCTACATGGTAGAAAGAGAGAATTGACTCCTGACTCCCTTGAGATGTAGTCTGACCTCTTTATGTGCATCATGGTAGGTATTTGCCCAAACACACCACACATATGCACACACACAAATGCATAAAAAAAAATTTAGGTTTGAAATCTATGAAGTTGAATGTGGTAAGCATCCCAGAATTTTGGAGGTGGAGGCAGAAGGATCAGGTTCACCCTTGGCTACTTATGGAATTCAAAGCCAGCCTCTGCTTTATGTGAACCTGCCTCAAACAAACCAAACCAAAACTAAACAAAAACCAACCATCCAAACAAACAAGAAACCCAGTAAGCAAACCCAGCTGACTCGTGATGTTTTAAGATGATTAAAGGTCTCTGTGGTTTTACTATGAAGACTCTCATGTTGAATCCCAGGTGGGATGGTGCATGACCCCTTGGTACCTCAGGATGAGTTTAAATAGGCATCACTTGGCTCCGACGATAAGCTTTGGGCGTATGAGTCCTTGGTTTAGACTTTTGTGTATCACTAACTCATTGCCTCTCCTGGGATGTGGAGCAACTTTTCATGTTGCTGCAAGATGGGGAAACCAAGTTGACTAGGAACTTCTGGGGAGTGTCATTTGAACTAAAAGCAAGCCTTTAATCCCCACTCAGGAGTCAGGAACAGGAAGATACATATGAACTCAAAGCCAGCCTGGTCCCCATATCAAGTTCCAGGCCAGCCTGGGTTACATAGTGTAGCAGGAATCTTAAAAGTTCTTATTAATAAAAACAAACCTGAGGCCAGTTATTGGGGTGAATGCTGGAAGATCAGAGAAGCAGAACAAGCCACAGCTACCTCACCTCACTAGTTCCTCAGCTGATCCTGTTTCCTCAGACTGGAAACCTTTGAGTCCTCATCCAGAATGAAACTCAGCTGAACTTCTGCTCCAAAGCCTGAAAGCTTAACCAGCCAAATGCTTATTACTTAGCTATTACTCTGACCCCTTGGGCTTTCATCTCTGCATTGGCTCTGTGTTTCTTATTTAACAAGATGGTTACATCTACAACATAGTAAGACCCTGTTTAAACTAAATAAATACACAAATAACAAACAAACTCACTAATAAATATAAAAGAAAATTCTTGGCAACTAAAGGAACAAAGAGTTTTTCTAAACCATAGCTCACGTCTTGCATGCTTTAGAACATATCCTTTGATATCTCTTGTCCACAGTGGCTTTGCAATGCTTTGTAAAGCTTTCCTTTAAATTAACAACAACAACAACAACAACAACAACAACATTTCTCTCTCTCTCCCTCTCTCTCTCTCTCTTTCTCTTTCGTTCGTTCTTTCTTTCTTAGTTAGTGTGTGTGTGTGTGTGTGTGTGTGTGTGTGTGTATGTGTGACATGGTGTGAGTATAGAGGTCAAAGAGCAACTTGTGGGAGTTGGTTCTCTCCTTCCAACATGGGGTTGTCTGGGGCTTAAACTCAGATCATTTGGTTTAACAGCAAATGTTTTTACCCCCAGAGTCACAATGCCAGCCCTTTTGTGGAACTTTTGGTGGCAGCTGCTTTGAGTAGTAGTTGACATTAGGCTGCTGACATTATTAATTTGCCCCTCATAACCCTTTAAGCGAAGTGGTTTGTAAGTTTTCCCAGAGACTTCTGCATGGAGGACCGCCTACTTGTCTCATCTACTGCTCTCTCTTGCTAAGCTCCAGCCAGCCAGCTGGCATTCTGTCCAGTGGTAGGGGGAGAAGGAGAGCCCCTGTCTCACAGAGGTCTGTGAGATCTGCTCGGCTTCTTAGATCTGCTAGGCAGCGGCCACTGAAGGTGTTAAAGTCTCTGTCAGCTGCTAATCTGTGGCATGTGGTGTTCTGCTTAAAATAGGCTTGTTTTCATGCCCCTACATTTTGATTGCTGCTCTATTAGGTTTCTATGGTATTATTCTATTCTATTCACTTTTTCTATTACAAAATGTCCTTTATAGGAGAAAGAAATAGTTGCAATCATTGTTGAGAGTGAAAAGAAGGGGCTGGAGACATGGATTGGCAGTGAAAAGAGTATACCAAATATTCTGCTCTTGTAGAAGATCTCAGTTATGTTCCCAGTGCCCACACCAGGCTGCTTACAACCACCTGTAACTACAGCTCCAGGGGATCCAATGCCTTCTTCTGTACTCGGAGGATACCTGCACATACCCCCACACAGACACACACATAGTACACAGACACAGACAGACAGATACTTTTTAAAATGACAAAAAACTATTCTAAAAGGGGGGAAATAATAAAGTACAAGAGTGAACATTTACTAAGCTCCTTCCACATGTAGGATATTTTCCTAACCACTTTGTAAGTATTTTAGCCCAGGGTGGTGGACTTAGATACAAAACATGGCATGACTCACCAGTCCATTAGGATTGGAACAGAACTCTTCTTCAAGTGTCAGTGTGTGATGGATTGGGGTCCTGTTGAACCTGAAGCTCTTTTCTTCCCTTCCCTTTGCTATAGCTGGAAACAGATTCAACGTGGGAGGAAAGCATGGCATCCAGAGAGCAGGAGGGTAGGAATAAACGGGTGCAGGTTTGCTTGGTTCAGAGACATCCCAGGATCTGTTGCTGCTCCTTTGGCCTTGCCCTTTCCTCTAGGCTCCTGCAAGACCGTGGTGGCTGAGACTCTGCTTGTATCTGGATGTCCCTAGGCTCCCCATTTAGCTATTCTGCTGCTTTGATCCTTTTTTTTTTTTTTTGAGACAGGGTTTCTCTGTGTAGCTTTGTGCTTTTCCTGGAACTCACTCTATAGCCCAGGCTGGCCTCGAACTCACAGAGATCTGCCTGGCTCTGCCTCCTGAGTGCTGGGATTAAAGGCGTGTGCCACCACCACCCGGCTTTGCTTGATCCTTTTTGTCATCGAGGCTTATCTGCCAATACCTTCAAGAGTAAATTTTTAGTGATTGACGTATGCAAATTACCTAATGGCTCCACCTTGTAGATTCCTAGCTCAGGGTTCAATTCATTGCTGGGAAGTATGACACAGCTTGTTTTATTCTTCATGAGACTTCAGTATCTAATAGTGTTTATTTGCTTTTTCTGGCAATGCTGGGGATGGAATGCAAGGCCTCACTCCCACTAGAGAAGCACTCTTCCACTGAGCTAGCCTCATCCCTTCTACACAAGCTCCTGGGCCAAAGAAAGCATAGAAAGTTCTCTTGCTCTTTCTCTGCCCTAAAGTTGTTCTGTTCTCTCAAGGCTGCAGGAGAACACACTTGCGTGTGCTAGCTAAGGCTTAAACACACACACACACACACACACACACACACACACACACACACACACAGTACAGTCCTTCACACAAAGGCTGTAATCACATAATCACACTGAAGGTGGTTATGTGAATGTTGTCTGGCATGAGAGAGCAGTCACTTTTCATCAGAGGCAGCCTCACAGGAAAGTAAAGAAATCGAGTTTAAACTTTACTGACATTTAACTCTCACAAGCAGAGGCCCTTTGCAAGCATACTCAAAACAAGGTATTTCAGTTCCAGTTGGCTGAGATCGTTCTCTTTTGACTTCTTCCTGGTGTTGTTTTGTTCTCACATCAACTGTCACTGAAAGGCTGCATGTGGGAAGCTGGGCTGGGAATACATTTAATTAGAATTCATCAGACACATCGATTTTCTTATCCCCTTCACCTACAGGATTCCACTGCAACTCTAGTTGGAGAGCATGGCCACACACCCCCAGGGTCACCATGGCAACTTATGATCTATACTTGACTCATACTTTTGCCCATAGCTGCTAACTGTCTTACTGTTGGCATGCATTCTAGAAAATTCAGGCTGCCCAGTGTTTGATGTAGTGTCAGAAATGTGGTCAAGCTGTGGGCTGTATTTAGTAATCGGCATCAGAAATATTGGGGCTGAGATAGCTCAGCAGGTGATGAACCTAATGACTGAAGTCCAAATGCCAGTACTCACATGGTCAGGGAGAGAACTGACTCTCAAGTTGTTCTTTGGGACCCACAATCTCACCAAGATATGAGCACTCTCCACAAACTACCACCAAATAATAATGAAAGAAGCATGTGGGTGGTGGGGGAGGAAGTGGTTTGACGGGTGCTTTAGATACAACTAGGAAAACTCCTAAACCTTGGAGGAAATATGTTTAAGAAAGTTACTATAAGTCTTCCTAACATTGCCAACAGTCCTCAAATGTTACATGAGATTAACTCCAATGAGCTAGGAAGCTGAGAGGAATGTTTCTTTTCTTTCCCTTTAAAGCATTTTTGTTTGTATTTATGTGTATGTGCATGTGTGAGTGCATGCCACATATATGCACTTGCCAAGGAAGTCAGAAGAGGGCATTGGATCCCTGGAGTCAGAGTTCCAGATGCATGTAAGCTACTGGACATGGGTGCTGAGAACTGGATTCTGGTCCTCTGGAAGATCGTCGTGCACTTTTAACTGCTGAGTCATCTTTCCCTTTTTGAGTTTTGAGACAGGATCTCATAAACTAACTCCCTCTGTAGCTGAGGATGACTGTAAACTTCTCATCGGATCCTGCCCTTACCTCCTGAATGTTGGAATTCTAAGTGTGCACCATCACACATATTCTGACTTTGCTCTGTTTGCAGCCACAGCCCAATGATGGATGACATAGAGGATTAGGCATGCTCACCTCAGTTTTGGTTCTCCTTTTCTGGAAGTTCTGAAGTACCATGAAACAGAAGAAAATTGGATTATATAAGATATTAAAACTTTTGTATTTGGGGTGTGTGTGTGTGTGTGTGTGTGTGTGCGTGTGTGTGTCCGTCCGTCCGTCCATCCGTCCATCCTCAATGCCACTGCGTTTGTGTGGATGTCAGAGGACAGTTTGCGGGAGTTGGTTTCCTACTTGTATCATGTGGGTTACAGGAACTGAAAGTTGGGTGGTCAGGCTTAGTCACCAGTGCCTTTACTCAAGGAGTCATCTTGACAGCCCAAGACAGGCTTCCTGAAAAGTCGTTCTGTACCTCACTTTCCATCAGTTTATTTCAGCATGCCAACTATTGTATTTATGTTGCTGAAGGAGAAAATGAGGCTCTTTTTTATTGTTGGGATGGGGGTCTCATGTAGGCCAGGCTGCCCATGAATTTCTGATCCTTCTGCCTCCACCTCCCAATGGCTGGGATTGCAGGCCTGTGACAACATGCCACCTATAAATGGGGGCACCCTGTCACATTCCTTTCCAGTGTGTTACGCAGAATCAGTGGGTTCCTTGAAATCCATGGGTTCCTCACCATGTCCAATGAGATGTCAAACCACACACTAGTTAAAGGGAGCAGGTCCTAGTATTAATTATGAACTCTGGACTATAGTAGGCAAATAATGTTACACTATCTGTTAGGGAAACTGAGGCACGAGGAGACCCAACTGATTCATTCAGTGACTGCTGTTAAGCCCATCTACTGGATCCACTCAGTTGCTGCTACCTCAAGAAACAATTCCTTCAAAACCACGAAAGAAGAAAGATTTGCCTTGACTATACGCAGATATTGATGTTTCCTTGGCAACAGGCTAAATTAAAACCAAGTAGTGACTGAACGTGTTAGTTTTGTTCAAGAATAATTGTGGGCTCTGCAGTGCTGTCCTAGAAGCCCCTTTCCATCCTTTATGGATTGAAAAGACAGGTTCTATTCTTAGGTGCTGTTGTGTAGCATGTATTGCAGAAAAACTGCTTTTAAGGCAGAAAAACAGGTGCTTGTTCCTCTTCCCTCTGCTTTGGACTCTGGTACCTGCTCACAGTAAACCAGACAATGTGCCTGCCTAGTGCTTAACGCTCAGGCCACGGAGATTTAATCAGTGCCTGTCGGAACTGAAGTTCAGTCACAATTTCACTGCAATTAACTACAGGCCAGCAAGTGCCCACGGAGCATTATTGATAGGAAAGCAGCAGTTTCCTAGAGCCTTCATATCCTCCGTGAGGTCAAACCATCACACTGCTGCGTTCTTGCACAGTCTACTTCTTGGCTTGGTTGTTTGGGGGTTGAAACAAGGTCTCTTTCGGCAGCCTACACTGCCCTCAGCCTTGTGGAAATCCTTTTATTTCAGCCTCCAGATGACTGGATTACAGGTGTGAGCTACCGTGACCAGGCTTTTCTTCTTCTAAAGAAGGAGACTGGGGCCAGCACGGTGGCTCAGTAGGAAGAGGTGCTGTATGTAGGCCTGATGACCCGAGTTCCAACACACGAGGTAGAAGAAAACCAACTCCTGAGAGTTGTCTTTTGACCTCCTCTGGCTGGCAGTGGTTTGTGTGCACCTGCACACACACACACACACACACACACACACACACACACACTCACACCTGGGGGTGAATCACAAAGGGCTGGGGACATACTAATAGGTAGAGTGTTTGCCTAGCATGCAAGAGGCAGGCTCTGGGTTCTACCCACAGTAGTACCACATAAACAATTATGGCACATACTGTAACCCAGCACTCGAGGTAGAGGGCTTTACTCCCACTTTCTTTGTGGGAAACTATAACATAGAACTCACAACTACAGGGATATTGCTCATTGCAGCTTTGCCAATCATGATGTCATCGAGGACAGAAACTCATATAATCTAGGAGCTACTTGCTGAGCAATGTGTAATATCAGTCCCCACCCCAAAGCTATATACTCAGAATTGGCATTAAGAACCCTAGGGGAGTGATGCAGTGAGGTTGGAGAGACACCATTCTACGTTGTGAGTATTGCTGAGAGAGAAAACCACAGCATAGGTAGTTTTACAGATTTTATTTGCCGTTCTGGAATCAGGCATCAGTATGACCCTAGAATGATCCAGAATGTTCTGCCCCACCACACAGGCTATATATGAGAAAAGGAAGTAGACTAGAGGGACAGACTGACTTTTTTTTCAGTTTTTAAAAGACATGTTGTTATTTTACTTATGTGTATGTGTATGGGTGTGTTCATGTGTGTACAGGTGCCCAAAGAGGCCAGAGCATCAGATCTCCAGAGCTGGAGTTGCAGGAGGCTGTGAGTTGCCTGACGTGTGTGCTGGGACCTGAACTGAGGCCCTCAGCAAGAGGTATATGAGCTCTTAACCTCTAAACTCCTCTCTAGCCCAGAGCATGGATGTGCTTTTTAAATTTTTACATAAAGAATTAAATTTTGACTGAATATTTGATAATGCAGGACATAGAACATATTTGAAGTTTTTAAAAATCAATCTTCTAATTAAAAAATGTGTATGTATCTGCATGTGGGCATGTGTACATGAGTGAAGGTGCCTGAGGAGGCCAGAGGTGTCAGATCCCCTGGAACTAGAGTTACAGGGACCTAGTTGTGAGCTGTCCAACGTGGGTGCTGAGGAATCAAACCGAGGTCTTCTGGAAGTGCCTTTAACTACTGAGCATATCTCTACCCTGATTTTATGATTTTGACATTAATACTCAAAAATCTCAATTTCACATAAATGCATAGTACAAAATGACAGAAGTATGTTCAGGGCCATTCTGTTCTAATCCCACACCAAAATTCATGTAAGGATTTCTTCTTGAGAGCCCAAGCCAATAAATCAAATAGGAAAATTTAAAAAACAAGCAATCTAATGCAATTCAATCCCAAAGATTTACTAATTTGATACTTGTTTGCCTGGAATGGTAGGAATGATGGTAAGAAAATATTAAAAGTCTTTATTTGGGGGCTGGTGAGAAGGTTCAGTGGGTGAAGGCACCTGCTGCCAAGCCCGACGACCTGAGTTCGGTCCCCGGGACCCACATGGTAGGAGGGAACTGATTCTTGAAAGCTGTCTTCTGACTGCCCTTCCCTTCCCCCATGCCATACCACATGTGCATGTGGACACACACACAAGTAAATAAATGAACGTGAGAACAAGTCAGGGGCTGGGGAGATGTCTCAGTGGCTGAAGTGCTTGCAACACCGTCAGGAGGACCTGTGTTTGACCCCTAGGCCCCATATAAAAGCTTTTAACCCCAGTGGTGCGATGTGGAGTCAGGGAGATCGTGGACACTCCCTGGCTAGCCAGTATAGTGAACCATGAGCTCCAGGTTCAGTGAGAGGTCCTGACCCAAAAACTAAAGTGGGAAAGAAGTAAGAGAGGAAGACCCTTCACACTGACCTCCAACCTCTATACATGGACACGCTGGTAAGTGTACTCGCACACACGCACACACACTCAGATGTCCACCCCACCCAAATTTACTTGTATCCACTTCTGTCTGAGTCACTTACTAGCTGTGTGATTTTAGGAATATTACTTATCTCCCTAGGCCTGTTGCCACTCCTGCAAAACAAGGAAAGTAGAGTCTTATTCTGCTATAAGGCATACAATGTGTTTTTGTTTTTGTTTTTGTTTTTTAAGCATACTACCTAAAGATCTTGGTAACTATCTCTTTTTCCAAATCAAATTCAACAGCCTTCTCTCAAATTAGCAGGATGCAGGATGTCACCTAGGGCTGTGAGTGCCCCCCCCTCCACACACACACTGTTCCTGTCACTCTTGAGAACTCCTTTTGCCTCCTCAGTTCCCCAGCTGATGGGAGCTACTGTGGCTGTAACCAAAACTGACTCCTAAGGATGTTGCTGGGACTCAATACTGTCTAGGTTTTCTGACTCATCAGTGACAAGGAAGGCAAGAAAGATGTTCTGTTACCCAGGGAACATCATCATGCGTACAGCTTTCATCTTTCCCTGGCTTCTCTTTTGCTTTTCTTTCTTCCTTCCCTTTTTTTGGCAGGGTTATTTCTCCTTTCCACCCCCACCCCCATCAGAATACATTGTAATTACTTGAATTAATCTATTTCCAAGGGAGTTCTATAGATGTTGGCTCTGTTTGGGAGTCTTTAAAAGAATACCTGACTGCCAACTACAGGCAGGTTTCAGGTTTCTGAAATGTAACATGCACAAGAATGAAATAAAAACTGTCTTAGAATCTTGAGTGCTCCTTTTGTTGGGGGAGGGTCTTATGTACCTCAGGCTGGTCTTGACTTCCATATGTAGCCGAGGATGACCCTAAACTGTTCCTCCTGCCTAATACCAGGATCAGACGAGTGCACCACCACACTCAGTTTAGCTGATGCAGGAGACTGGACCCATGACTTTGTGTGTGCCAGGCAATCACTCTACCAACTGAACTAAATACCCAGCTAAACCACATGCCTATAAAAGGAACTAATTAAACTTATGTCTCTCATAAGGCAGTGTTCATCATTATCACCTGGCATGTCTTTTCTGTCTACAAAACAGCAAGAAACAAAAGCATAACCCAAAAAGGGCTAACCTGTATTTTCAGGAATTTAGAAAATGAATACGTATTAGGGAGAAGAAAAGTGCACTAATGGAAAGGCTGCTTCGCCCATGCAGCATGCTCCTTCGTTGGAGTGGGTCTCTATTCTTTGTATATTATCTAGATACAATTGTGATCAAAGCTGACAGTCTTGCTGTCTGTCTGGAATCCCTCTGCTCCTTCATATCTACAAAGCCCAGTAGGATGACTTTGTCCAGTCTGACTCCTGGTTCCCTCTTCTGCTCCTGCAGCATAGGAGCCAGCATCTCCTACATCCATGGCCTTTGTACCTCACTGCACACCTGAGATGCCCTTCCATGAAAGGGTCTGCACAGGTGCTTTCTCCATGTACTGTCAGAGGCCTAAATAGCCGTCACCCCTGATCCAGCCCCAGATCCCTCCAGGCAATTATTCTTTCCTTTGGAGTTTCATAACTATTTGCATATAACATTTACATAGTACTTGTAGTACTGGGTAATTATATTTCCATTTAGAAATTTTTGGTCAGGCATATTGGTTCATACTTGCAAAGCCAGTACTGGAAAGGCAGAGGAAGAAGCATGGTCATGAGTTCAAAGCCAGTCTGAGCTACATACAGTGTGAGAGCCTAACTCAAAAACAACAAAATCAAAACAAATCGGAGATAGACAGACACACAGACAGGGAGACAGCGAGACTTCTGAGTGATTTGAAGATTAAGGTATTATATCACCTATGACATCTACAGCCATTATGTCTATCACATGGAAGGTAGCATACCAGCTACATACATGTATTATATGTATTTTTAGACTATATATTTTATTTCTTTCAGGTTTATTTTAATTTTTTGAATTTTTAAATATTGATGTATGTATGTGTGTGTGTTGTATGCTTGCTTGTGTGTATCCAAGCTTGCATATATGTTGGAACTTGTAAGTATATGTAAATACATGTGTGGAGGTCTGGATACCCCTAGAGACTTTCCTTGATTGCTCTCTATTATAGTCATTGGGTCAGAGTCTCAACTGAATCCAAAGCTTGCTGATATGGCTAGTCTAGTCACTTTCTTCAGGGACCCCCTGTCACAGCATCCCAAGGTCTAGGATTGCAAGGGGCACCATGCCCACTTGGCATTTATGGGGGTCTTGAATCCATGTTTATGTGGTAAGTGGCTTATCTACTGAGCTATCTTTCTAGTCCTAATTCTTATAATCTTAAATTTAATTAATTTATTTAATGTATTAATGTAAGTTATGCTTTTATACATACTTACAAGTATTATATCTTTTCAAAGATCCATTCAAATTGTAAAATTTCATTTATTTGTTTATTTATTGTATATGTGTGTGGATATGCGGGTGTATATGTCACAGCCTGTGTATGGAGAGGGCAACTCTGGGGATTGTGTTCTTTTTTTTCAACATGTGGGCCCCAGGAGTCAGCCTTGGCAACAAGTGCCTTTGCCTGCTGTGTAGCAGGAATCTTAAATGATCTTATTAATAAAATCAAACCTGAGCCAGGTATTGGGGTGAATGCTGGAAGACCAGAGAAGCAGAACAAGCCACAGCTTCCTCACCTCACCAGTTTCTCAGCTGATCCTGTTTCCTCAGACTGGAGGCCTCTGAATCCTCATTCAGAATGAATCTCAGCTGAACTGTGCTGCTCAAAAGCCTAAAAGCTTAACCAGCCAAATGCTTCTAGTTTCTGGTCTTCATGCCTTTATATACCTTTCTGCTTTCTACCGTCACTTCTTGGGATTAAAGGCGTGCGTCACCATGCCTGGCCGTTTCCAATGTGGCCTTGAACTCACAGAGATCCAGAGGGATGTCTGCCTCTGGAATGCTAGGATTAAAGGCGTGTGCTACCACTGCCTATCCTCTATGTTTAATATTGTGGCTGTTCTGTTCTCTGACCCTAGATAAGTTTATTATCATGCACAATATTTCGGGGAACACAATACCACCACACTGCTGAATCATCTTGCCAGCCCAATATTTGCATTTTCTAGTTGATCTTTAAAATAAGTTCAAGTTCACATTGCATTTTCTAGTTTTGCACACTGGAGAACACATTAAAACACTCACTCCCTCTGGAGGCCTGTCGTCTGAAAGGATGTGTGTCACAGCAAGCCCCTCTGTGGCTGTCAGCTTGTCAGAGGGGCAGCAGTTCGCCATCCCTGCTGGACTCTTAACTGATCTTCTGGGTTCACAAGGGCTCAAGACTACTGACAGAATGGCTGTAACTATGGTGATGAGATGCCCTATTTTAACTTCCCAACCGGAAAGATGAGATGCCCTAGCAGCTCTGTGCCTGTGTTTCCCAGTGGAGTGCATGAGGAGTCAGCCAGTTATTTAAGCTGTAGAATCAGGCCTTGAGCAGACAGTGCCTTCTCCCTTCATCCTGGTGCCTTTTAAATGAGGGATGGTGACTGACGGACATTCAGTCCATGGGCAGCTGAATGTGGGCTCTGGGACACACTAGGGAGCTTGCCGTTCTTTTGCACTGGGTGGGGGAAAGCTCCTTTAAGCCAAGGGTTTTACAACAATTCAAATCGAACTGCTATCAAAACCATGTCTGTGTTCTCATGTAAATGTGGGATGAAGTGAAACTATTACGGAGTGGCATGTGAGTCTTAGAGGAAACTAGTGTGCGTTTGGATTGTGTTTTTATACTAATATCCTCGGCCTGGTTAGAATAGGCACGGATGCGCGCTGAAGATCCAGGGAGCGTGGAGAGGGTATGATGGTCAATGTGTCCCCTTGCCTTACTTTGAAAAGTCAACTTGCTGAAGATTTTCTTTGTAAACACTACAGAAATTTCCCTAGAGGGCAGCACACCAGGAGAGGCCCTAAAATATATCACATATACATGTATTAGCTAACATTTGATCATAAGGAAACTTTACAAAAAAGCTTACATACTCTATTACCTTTAAATAGCAGGGGAGGGACCATTAACATAGCTCAGGGGAAAGAGTGCCTGTCACCAAACCTGGAGACTTGAGTTCCCCAGAACCCAGACTCTGGAAGGAGAGAACCAGCTCCTATGAATTGTCCTCTATGTCCACATGTATACCATGGTACCTGTGCATGAATGCACATACACATCCGAATAAACAAACAAACAAACAAACAAACAAACAAACAAATAAGTATAACTAAGAAAGAATGAAGCACGTCAGGGCTGGTGAGATGGCTTGGCAGATAAAGGCACCGTGACCAAGCCTGGTGACATGGTTCTGTCCCCAGAACTCACATGGTGGAAGGAGAGAACCAACTCTAGCAAGTTGTCCTCTGACCTCTACACACACACACACATACTGTGGCACATGTGAACACACACACACAATGAATAAATGGATATAAAAAACAATAGCAGAGGATGTGGGGAAATTAAAATCTTATAAGCCTGGAGATAAATATCTGCTGCCTTGCTCCAAAGGATCAATTCTCTCTAATTTGTTTGTGCCTCTACACTCTTGCCATGATCTCAAATGCACTTCTTAGCTCTTCTTCACTCATTTTTGTTGTTCCTCTGAGAGACAGACTCTCCTATAGCCAAGGCTGGCCTCTAATCTGCATGTAGCCAAGGATGGCCCTGGTCTCCCGATACTCCCGACTCCCTCTCCCAAATGCTGGGTTCCAGGTGTATACCAGCATACACAGCTCTTCCACACACATTCACATACAGGGTCCTTGTAGATGAAAGCACAGTAGCCTTTGTAACTTTGACAATCTAGGGCTGGTGGTAGGGCAGCAGTTCATGTTCAGCCTGGGTTTGCCTCCTCACTAAGTGTCAGTAAGACAATTGAGACGTTCTCATGCTTTTTCCTCTTTGCTGTTCTTCCTCCCATTTTCCTCTCAGGACACTCACACCCCAAAGAAAATACACAGAACATGCATTTCTAGCACACATTCTTTGGAGCATTTATCAAAAGCTTGATCACGTATTTTACTAGCACAAATACCACACGTATTCACGTATGAATGTGCCAAAGAAATCCCCCTCTCTCTGGAGGTTGTCTTGACCCGAATCTTTGCAGCTTCCAGGTGGATGGGCATGACCTTGAGGGGAACCCATTGTAGCTGGGCTGGAACAACACAGCAAAATCAAGCCGAGGCATGAAACTCATTCCATCGGCATAATCCCTGTGGGAAGAGATTGAATAATGCGTTCCCAAACTTCTCTCCTCACAGGAGAGACACTGTTAAGACTTTTACCACCACTGTGTCATAGACTTGGGAGAGTGAGAGCAGGACAGGTGTTGTGTTGAGCAGACATAATGGGCACAGGGTGGAGGCGAAGCTTCCTGATGGGGAAGGAGCATATGAGGTACTCCTTTCTTCCCTGAAAGTCTTAGACTCTTCTAATTTCCTCTTTGTCTCAAATCTCTCAAATATTCAATGATTTTTGAAATTTTTTTTTGCATTTGTAGGTGTGAGCACACTTGTGTAGGTGCATGGGCATGTATATAGAGACCAAAGGCTAATGTTAGATACCTTACAAAATCTTTTTCCATCTGATTTTTTTTGAGACAGGGTTTTGCCCTAAACCCAGAGCTCTGTGATTCAGCTAGACTGGCTGGCCAGCAAGCTCCCAGGACCTTCCTGTTTCTGCCTCCCTAGTGCTAGGAATATAGGCACCCAGGAGGTGTAACTAAGGTCTATTCTAATTACTAGGGATCTAACTAAGGTCCTTAGGCTTGCTCTGCAAGAGATTTACCAACTGAGTCATCTCCCCAGTCCTGAGTTTTGAAATATTTCAAGTTGTTTATTATATAATTTGTAATAAAGCTTAAAATACAGATTTGTGTGCAAGAAAATCAAGAAGCCTGTTCCTCTGGCAGCAGCTATTCCCCCCCCCCCCACCATACAACACAATATCAAGGAATAAATTTAATCTGAGAGGTGAAAAATCTTGAAAAATGTAAAATATTGATGAAAGAAATTGTAGAGGACACACAAAGCAATACAAAGGCATCCTGTGTTCATTAGTATAAGAACCAGTATTAGAAAAATAATTATAAAATTCCATAGAGCTGAGGATGCAAGTAGTTCAGTTCATTGAGTGTAGATGGAGTTTCCCATCTCAGCAGCCACTTCCAAATTACCACACAGAGGCTTGCCTAGTGTGAGGAAAGTTTTAGATCTAATCCCCAGTGTCTCACACATACACAAATAGACCTAAATAGTCATTTTCTCAAAACACTAGTATCCAATTCTGTTAAGTGTACACATGCAAACACATCACATCACACCATGCACACACACACACATACACACACACACACACACACACACGAGCACACATACACACACACACTACACAGAGGCCAGAGAAGTGTGTCCAGTATTCTCTTCTATCACCATCACTGTCTGCTTGATTTCTCTGAGGCAAGGTCTTCTCCTCTACATGGATTGAAGCTCACATTATTTGTCTAGTCTGGCCACCAGTTAGCTCCAGCAGTCCATCTGCTACAGTGCTGGAGTTGAAGGCACAGGCAAGACCACACCAGGGACATTATACGAGTGCTGGGATCCAAACTTAGGTCCCCATGGCTGCACAGCAAGCATTCTTTGTTGCTTAAGTTTTCCTGCCTGGCCCACGGTCAGGACAAATTTCTTTCACCTGCCAGTCCCACAGCCGCTCAAACCCAACCAAGTAAACACAGAGACTTATATTGTTTACAAACTGTATGGTCATGGCAGGCTTCTTGCTAACTGTTCTTATATCTTAAATTAATACATTTCTATAATTCTGTACCTTGCCACATGGCTCGTGGCTTACCGGCATCTTTACATGCTGCTTGTCCTGGCAGTGGCTGGCAGCGTCTGGCAGCAACTCCTTCCACCTTCCTGCTCTTTTAATTCTCTCTGTTAGTCCCGCCTATACTTCCTGCCTAGCCACTGGCCAATCAGTGTTTTATTAGCAACACATTTGCCATACAGAACATCCCACAGCACTTCTTAACTACTGAGACATCTCTCCCGCTCTATTTGGACATTTAAAAAATATGAATTGGACATTTGTAGGCTGGAAAGATGGCTCAGTGCTTAAGAATTGGTACTCTGCAGAGGATCTGAATTTGGTTCCCAGCATCCACATTGGGAAGTTCACTGACATCCTCTTCTGGACTCCACATGAACTCGCACATCACACATGCACACACATAAACACAGAATCAAAAAAAATCTTTAAAAAATACTCAACACAACATCACTATCAAATAAGTAGAATACAAAGCTACGGTGAGATATCACTGTTATCTAGTAAGAAAGAGTACTGTCTAAAGGACCAAAGAGAATAGGTACTGGTAAGAATGTGGATAAAAGTGAACCCTTATGTAGTACTGTGGAATAAATCAGTCCAGGCATTATGGGAAAGAGTGTGGAGGTTCCCTAAATACTAATAGAACTACACAGAGTTCCACTCCTGGGTATTTATAGCCCATAGGAATGAGATCCATATGTTGAAGAGGTATCTGCACTCCCAGGCTCCTTAAAGCCTTATTCACAACAACCAAGAATGGAAACAACCTGTCTGTTGATGAATGGATTTTAAAAAAAATACATATAAACCACTGGATACTGTCTATCTATAAAGCAAATGAAATGCTGTTGTCATGACAACATGTATGGAATTGGAAACCATTTTGCCAAGTGAAATAAGCCAGGCATAGAAAGCCGGGCACTGATGACCTCATCATATGGAAAATCTGAGGAGACTGAATGGGCAGACATGAAGAGCAGAATGGTGCTTGTCAGAGGCTGGGAGTGTGGGAAGGAGGGAGACTTGAGAGTACGAGGTTTGAGTGTGGGGGTGCAGGCTACTGTGAGCATGAATGATCAGTGTGTCCTGTTGCACTGGATAGCTTAAAAATCTAGCAGAAAGGTTAAGTGTTTTTGCCATAAAATAGAGATAAATATTTGATAGATGTTTAATCTGAGTGATACCAGCAGGTACTGGGATTTTGTGGGTGCATCTGGAGGGATTCTGGGTTCTTATGTACTGGAGCAGGGAATTGGACAGACACAGGAACGGTATTAGAAGGAAGGGGCCAGTTTATTAGAAAAAAGACTTTTCCAAAGGAGGAAGCAGGCCAGGGCAGGGGAAAGTGTTGGAAGCTAAGGGACCACACCCAAACAAAGGATGGGGGCAGGGTTACATCCCTGGGTGAAGGCTTCTGGGTCATTTGCATAGTGCAGTCTTTCTGGGTCCTGCTCGGTCACAAGTGGTTCTACATACAACAACGTGTATCACACGTCTCATTAGCCTATTAAAATCTCTACCCAGGGTTCACACTTTAGTATTATAATGAGCCACAGGTCACCTCCAGACACTCTTTAATGCCTCTCTGCTCTTGCGCCAGGGGCTGGATTTCGTTGTACCCAGTACGGCTCAGGTCTGGGTGTGTGTGTGTGTGATTTCAGTCTCCCATTTTCCATTAGCATATGCCTTTCATATGATAATTTTGCAGCTTTTGCACTGGGCCTCCCAGACTCCACTCCTAAGCTGTACTCTTCACCCTCGTGACTGCTGTACTGAATCAGGCTCCTTTTGCACGTCCCTCAATATGCCAATTATAGAAACAATGGGTTCTGCTGAAGAGAGAGTTAATTCGTGAGGGGGCCTTAGAGCTAGGAGAGAGGGTCTCAAACCTGCCTCCAGAAGAGAGCTTAGGGTGCATAGGGATGGTGAAGCAGAGATGGTCTCAGTACTGAGGAGACTGAGGTGGGAGGATCGTGAGAAAGAAATCGAATGGCCCAGGGCTTGAGGAAAAGTAACAGGATAACAGGAAATGTGGACCAGGTTTGTAATTAAACTGCAGGATGCTCCTTAGCCTTTAGAAAATGTCATCGGCATGTTCTGAGGAGGGAGCTTTTGCCGTCTGGTGTCAAAAGTCATCCATGGCAAACTTATGCAGGCTCAGATAAAAGGTGGATGATTTCAGCTGACTTCAGTTACCTCCAAGTTTATGAAAAGCATCTTAGGCAACTGTTACCATGGTGACCCACATTGCAGAGATGTTATTGATAGCAAAGCTAATGGAACTATATCACTTAGCCATGTGACCACTAAAATTGAAAATAAAAGCCAGCAACTAAAAGCAAGTGAAGCCATAACTTTTATTCAGGCTTTCCCATGGTTTGGGTTATAGAGTCTGTGTATGGATACATCCCTCCCACTACCCCATTAAACATAGAAAAATTTTTAAGATTTTTTTGTGTTATTTCAATAAAAGATTAAAAAGTATTATGTTCATATCTTGATTTTTATCCTTATTTGAAAAAAATCAGTGTTAGTATTTGGTAGCCCCAAGGTAGTTTTACGATTGAGGGTTCTCTTCCCAGTTCTCTTTTTGAAAATTTTCTTTTTTGTCTTTATTTTATGTGTATCAGTGTTTGGTCTGCATGTATATACGGGCAAAGTGCCTGGTGCCCTTGGAGGTCAGAAGAGTGCATCAGATCCCCTCAGACTGGAGTCACCAATGGTTGGGAACTACTGTGTGGATACTGAAAATTAGACCTGGGTCCTCTGGAAGAGCAGCAGGTGCTCTTAACTACATCTCCCTGTCTCCACTCAATCTTCCCTTCTTAGCCTCCTTCTGTGACTCTGTCATTGGGCTGCACCAAAGAGTCCCTTTGTCATCACAGGATGGTGAGAAACAGGAGGAGACGGGGTGCACACGAAACCTTCCTGTCAACTCAAGGACATTTTCACCTAGAAAGCATGTTTTTCAGAGCAGTAGTTTGAATAGTGAATACTGCTGACCCATTGAGTCAGGGAGCAGAACAGGGCCATATATGTACTGTGAACTGAAAGCCACGCTTACTGAGATGTTGGGTGTGACCTGGGAACTTAAAGTCAGCAAAACAAAGTTAATTTTGCATGAAGCTGATGCCAGAAAGTTAAATTTATTGTGTTTTATTTGGAATTGAAGTTGTAAGTCCCATAATGCAGTTTTATTTATATATTATATAAGCTTAAGGGACACCCTCCCCCCATTTCTGAGATGAGCCCAGGGCCTTGCTCATACCAGGCAGCCCTCCATCACTGAGCTGCACCCAGCCCCAGATTCAGTTTTATGTACACTGAGATCAGTGTGTGCCTATTTCCAGTCTTTGTTTTGTTTTTCCCTGAACAGACAACATGGCTGCCCACTTAGCTCATCCCTGTTCCCTCCTCTCCACCCCAGAGGGGCTGCTCCTGAGCGATGAATTGCAAAGCATACTGTGGTGGATATATTAACTGTTTTTCATCTCTGGGACCAAATGCCTGACAAGGCAACTGAAGAGGTCGGGGCTTATTTAGGCTTACAGTTTGAGATGCTATACAATGTGGTCGGAGAAGTCATGGCTACCAGAACTTGAGACAAGCAGCCAGCCATACTGTATCCACAGTCAGGCTGGAGAGACAGAGAGAGACAGAGACAGAGAGAGACAGAGACACACAGAGAGAGACAGAGATGGAGAGGAAAGCTGTTGGTTTTATCCTGTTAGTCCTTACTCCTAAATAATAAACCTCTTTATTGTATTTCATTATGTTAGCTTTTTCCTTTTTAATGATGTGGGACCCCGGGTCATAGAATGATGTCACTTCATTCAAGGTATTTCCACCTCTGTTAACCTAGTTTAGGCATTTCCTCACAGACATGTCCGGAGATTCTTGTCCTAGGTGATTGATTCAAGATCTTGTCAGTTATTAATTGACAATTAATTATTGTAAATAATTGACAATATTAGACACCACAGTGGGTGACACCCAGCCAATTTTGGGGAAATGGTGTATGACGAGAGTTCAAACTTGATAGTGGAACCTTCTTGTTCCTTAACAAGGTGTTTTACTGCAGGTTACAAACTCCCCAGTCATTCAGGGGTCTTCAACAAGGGCCACCAAGCTGAGGAGGGGAAAGGAATGATTTAAAGGCTGACAAGCAAAAATGTATACTTCGGAGCAGCAAAGAAGGAAACTCAGGAGTCGGGATGCTGTGTGTGATGGTCCATTTTATTTATTTATTTATTTATTTATTTATTTATTTATTTATTTATTTATTTATT
>CABHPH010137950.1:22118-51906 GCA_902168325.1 Peromyscus nudipes | reverse complement strand
ACACAAGACAACATGATAGGGGAAATTTCACAATTCCAGACCCGGAGAAGAAGAGCAATAATCACTCAATGGCTGCCGAGAAAGGGAGAAACAGTATTCTCCAGGAAGGAACTTCCAGATACATTATCCAGTCTAAACCAGTCAGCCATAAACACATGTATACGTATGTACAAGGAACACTAAATGGATTCAGTAGGTTGTGTGTAAGTATGTATATGAAAAAGTGATTGTGAATTTGAGAAGGAGCTGGGGGATGCAGGAGGAGTCGGATGGGGCTCGAAATACTGTGTGGCACACAAAATGTGTACACAAAGTAACTAAAAGTAATGAATAAAGTAAGTCTTTAGTAATAAGATAAGGTTATCATAGTTCTTATTCAACATGGTTATTAGGAAATAATGTAAAGGAATTGCCAAGTGTAAGCTAGTACAATATAATCAGACCCATGCATGCCAAGCTACAAATGGAAAAAACACACAGATTTGTGTTTCTTTTATCTCTGCCTTTATGTCTTCTCTTTTCTCTGTTTATTCCTCTTTCTTTGTTAAACTTGGGCTAAAGGAAACTCAGCATATAGCTGCAGTAACTACACCAAGTCTCTCACGCCAAGGGCTAACACAGTGCTGAATCCACAATCAAAGAGTCTTCCTGTTGTCATTATCAACTCCATCCAAATATGTGCATGCCCTTATTTTAGTTGGGGTTTATTGGCCGTATTTTACATATTCTTTATTGTGGGTTCTTCAAGTATTTCAGGAACTTCAGTGTAAAACAAGTATAAAATAAAATATAGCAGAAAATTCACCTCTGTGGCTTAAAGGTCATAATAATTACAGAAAGTTGTAGGTGATTTTAAGTCAAAAAAATGTCAGCATCAAAGTGCAAAATGTTTCCTGTGACACTTAGAGAGACTGTGACTGTAGGTGTTCAACATTCTATAAATTACACAGAACAATATAAATCTGTGAAGCTAGTGAAGAAAAACTTTTCAACAGAACAACATTACGCTAAGGAATTTGAAAGAACCAGAGAAGACATAGATTCTAATTACAGCCCAGCAGACAGTTTTGTTATGAATTCCTATGCAAAGTTTTCTTTCTTTAGAGCTAATTATTGTATCAAACAATGAAATAAAAAACACCTGTCATTCTTACCCAAAGGAATCCTGTAAAGATCAAGGGAAAACATAAATCTGAAAATCTTGGTAATACAACATACAAACATATGTACTATACTAAGAAAAACTAGTATAATTACAAGATTACATCCTCAAAACCTTAGAAATTAGTCATAGTATCTTAAACATCTACTGCTTTAAAGTAAACAGATGGGTAAGAATAGTTGCAAAATGCCAACTTGAGCATTCTGCATTTTCTTACAGGTGTTCCCAAACATAATATCTAAAAACAAATTGTAGAGTTAAAATATGATGCACACATGGGGAATTGATACAAATAGGCTTATTATCAAGATATGACTTGAATATAAATGATGGGATAAATGTACTCCTCAAATTTATGTAGGGATATGCTACATAAGATGAAAGGAAGTATTTATTATAGGGTGAAAAATTGAAGGGGGGTTTTCTAACTTATGTTATCAATGCAATTACCCTCAACTATTCTGTCTTCTACATACTGATCCCTAAGCTCTTCTGTAAATGTGTTCATTTCTTATTGCCATAATGACCTTTCCCTTTTAGACAATGAGGAAGTTCATAAATGCTTTGGCTTCTACTCTCTGATATGAAGATAACTTACCTGATAGGATATTTTTAATTATATTGTAATTTCAACTGGTTCTTTCTATCTCACCAGTTCTCTGTAACTTAGCCATTCACTATTTATGTTCTATCAGCTCTATAAACAGAAATAATGCTCAGTGCATGTAATTTTTTATGATATTTCTAGACTGTAATGGTAGATTTTCTGGTGATTAAAATCTAGAATCATCAAAGTTATTGGAAGTTTAAAATGTAATGAAATCATTTGAAATGCATTACCTCAACAACAAAAATGCCTTTCATTTATGCTGCATTGCTGTGGGATGTTCTGTATGTCAAATGCGTTGCTCTGATTGGTTAATAAATAAAACACTGATTGGCCAGTAGCCAGGCAGGAAGTATAGGCAGGACAAGCAGAGAAGAGAATTCTGGGAAGTGGAAGGCTGAGGCAGAAATATCCTGCCAGCTGCAGTGATGAGAAGCAACATGTTAAGATACTGGTAAGCCACGAGCCACGTGGCAACTTATAGATTAATAGAAATGGGTTAATTTAAGATATAAGAACAGTTAGCAAGAAGCCTGCCATGGCCATACAGTTTTAAGCAATATAAGTCTCTGTGTGTTTACTTGGTTGGGTCTGAGCAACTGTGGGACTGGAGGGCGAGAGAGATTTGTCCTGACCATAGGCCAGGGAGGAAAACTCTAGCTACAATGCATATCATATGTGATCTAAATAATTCTACAGTGATGAAGGAAAGGGTGCTTGTATGGTTGTCAAAATCAGGTGTAGATCTCCATTGGTTTTCTAACTATTGTATTAGGAAATTGTAGTCGAAGGAGCTATGAGACCAAGAAAAGTTAACAGAGCTCATATATTAAATACAAATGAGGCTTGCAAAAGGTTAAAAAAAACTTTTTTAGGGGCTGGAGAGATGGCTCAGTGGTTAAGAGCACTGCCTGTTCTTCCAGAGGTCCTGAGTTCAATTCCCAGCAACCACATGGTGGCTCACAACCATCTGTAATGAGATCTGGTGCCCTCTTCTGGCCTGCAAGTATTCATGTAGGCAGAACACTGTATATATAATAAATAAATATATCTTAAAAAAAAAACTTTTTTAGGTTTTTTTCATGGTTTAGCACAGAATGAGAAAACACAACTCAAGCATTAGAAGAAAAATGCTGGAAAAACCTGTTAGTATAGAGACAACGTTTTAATCTATAGCTAAGTCAATGAACATTTGAGGACAGGAGGGTATGGATGCAGGTCAGTGGTACAGTGTTTGAGGTTGATACCTAGCACTGCCACAGTGGAATGCACAGAGCATGCTTGTGATTTCAGCACTTGGGAGGTAGAGACAAGAGGGAGAAAAGTTCAAAGTCATCCTCAGCTACATAACGAGTTCCACGATGAGAGAGAAAGGAAAGGCAGGAGAGCATGTGTAGGGGTGAATAGAGCTGAGCAACTGATTCTTTTTTTTTTTTCCAAATAAAAAGAAAACAAAATCCCCATTCAAAAGTTTCCTGGGGATGGTGCTCACTACACACATGTGTGTCTGGGAAGGAATTAGAATAGAGACAGTAGGCTGGGAATATTATTGCTTCCACTTCCTTTCAAACTAACCCTTCCCTGACACATCTTCTGCTTGTCATTTAAATAGAAGTACCATTGTATAAAATTTGGGTACGATTTTATTCACATACTTTCACTATACAGAAAAGTTTCCCGCCCAAAGGCATGTGCTTCATATGAGGGAGCACATATGTTTAATAAAGAGTGAAGAACGCAGAAGTCCAGATTGAGGTTTTAACCACAAGCATGGTGAAGATGATGACCTTGAGAGCCGTGATGGACTAGGTTACCAAGCAGGGGTTGAATGCTTCTTCAAATCACGAATATGTGCTATTCTGCCGTCACCATGCAAACACCGAGCATACTAGTCAGCTTAGAGTCCACATGATCATCCTAAAATTAATCTCCAAGTTTTATGAAAAGCCATGTAAAATGTTTTGTTTGGTACAACAATGATAGACAAAACTATGATTGTATTTCTATGGATATTGTTTTCCAGTTTAAAGTAGAATGCTACAAGTAGCTTTCAAAATAACTAGTCAATAAGCATGCGTTGTTTACCATTTGCCTTGAGTAAGTCTAGATCTGAGGTATAACTCCACAGCAAGGTGTATTAGCCTTCTGAGGCCACATGCGACTCATTTTTCAGCCCTCCATTTTAATGGGCTTCTAGTGGCCTTCCGGAGCACCTCACTATAGACAAAGTGAATTAGGCAACAGGGAAAACCTAGCTCATTAGGACCCAATGTGCTGTACTTAGAATTAAATTAAAGAGTCTCACCTCATCAAACTCAAGAGCCCACCATAAGAGACACTGACACGCAAGGGCCATTGTGCAGCCCAGGAGAGGACTATCTTCTAGTTCTCAGTGTACACAGAACAACCTCCTCTTTTGATGTTTTGGGTCAACTCACAAGGTCATCAGAGTTTTCCGAAGGTTATATTGCTGAGTTTTATGCAGCTGTACTGAGATTTGGCCGTTCAGTATGTGTCAGCATATTTCTTGCCACATTTCACCCAAATGCTAACAGTGCAGGTCTGTGCTTAGACTGTGAAACCAGGAAGGCAATGTGGGGCTAAGAAACAGGAGTGAATCAGGGCATACAGAGGGATGGTAAATTGGAACTTGTCCAGGTTTTACTTAGTTCTTGAAATAAATTCTGGTCATTAAAGTTCTGGAAAATGAGAAGGTGCTTTTTATTTTTCCTTTGTAGCTGTTCACAGAAAGGTAATAATTATGGTCACTGAAAATAATCAACATACTTAAGAGGAAAGTGGCTGGAGTTTTCAGATAAGCATTAAAAAAGAAAAATTCTCAGATCGCATTAGAAGAAAATTCAAGAAAGTGGAGATGCTTTTAAAAGGAAAAAAACAAAAAGGCTTGAGAGCAGTTACTGTCTTCATGGACATTTAAATTTTAAGTTAAATTTATCCATAACTGACACATAAAGAAATGTACATGCCTCTGTGATACCATGTGTACTTGGCTGTGGGGGATCACAGAGTCTACCTAGTAAGGCCTTGCTCAAGGTCAGAAAGTCTAAGATTGCTTTGATCAGCACGGCTGCATAATAGGATGATTTGGCCAAAGGCGTGTTTACCAGGTGATTTGAAGGGTCTACAATTGTTGATACTGTATAACTTGATCTTGAAAGAGGGAGGTCTTTTACCCCTCCCCTTGCTGGTGTATAAAAAGCCCATCATGAATAAACTCAGGGCGACTGGGTATTGACCTAGGGCTCTCCCAAAGCTATCCTGTATCTCTTTTTCTTCATCTACTTCTATATTTCATCCTATTATTTCTCAATCCCTCACTCCTCCATTCAAGAACTCTTCAACAGGTCAGAGCTGGTCCCCAACACTTGGCCAATTTATTAATATATAATATGTCTGGTTTTACAAGACACCTATGGCTTCCCCATTTAAGCATCAATACACATAGGTTTGAACATTAATGTTTACAAATATTACCAAATCACATTGTAAAGTTTCTATTTTTCTCTGTGCATGCTCACCATACACATACTTTGCTGGTCTCATGATCAGTAAGATGCATATCAATAGAGATTGCATGCTGCATGCAGGGAAGTCCATGGAGCACATGAAAGTATATAGCTTCATAAGGTCTCGAACTGCGTGTTGGGCACATATGTTGTTATTTTATTGATTTTAGTGTCTTTTTTCCATTTTCACATTATGTTCTTCAGCATTTTTCTCTAGTTGAAACATTCCCTTCTGGAGGAATCTATTAATTAATGTATTTATTTGTTATTTTTATTAAAAATAGATTTTTCTCTCAGATAATATATTCCAACCACAATTTCCCCTCCCTCCACTCCTCCCAGTCCCTCCCAAACCTCCTCTCTCCCCCATATCTACTCCCCCCTCCTTTTCCTCTTCAGAAAGAGCAGCCTCCAAGAGATAACAGGCAAAAAGGAAAAAATAAGGTACAATAAGACTAGGTGAAAACCCTCAGAATGAGGCTGGACAAGGCAACCTAATAGGAGGAAAAGAGTCCTAAGAGCAGGCAGACACACCAGTTCCCACAAAAACATCAAGCTAACAGCCATAGCATGCACATGGAGGACCTGGTGCAGACCCATGCAGGCCTCATGCTTGCTGCTTCAGTCTCTGTGAGCTCATGTTAGCCCTTCTTAGTTGATCAGTATGGAGCAATCTCTTTAAGAATCAGCAAGTTCTAACGTGAGGTTCATTAAGGTTCAGAAAGTAGTAAATTACTCCTAAGATTTAGGGAGTCCCTGATACAGACTAGATGTACAAGGCCCTCAAGGTTATAATTCCATCAGAACTGCTAAGAGATCGCAGACCAATCAAGGTGTCTGGAAGAGACTCTCTGAACTATCAAGTTTCTGAAAATCATGCAGAACAGTCCAGGTTCCAGTTTTCATTAGTTGTTTCCCAGGCTGTGGTATGGGCTTTTGATAATGTGGCTACCTACCCTTGAGTCACACTTCCTACTATAAGTAACACCTTACCCCTGTGCCTGTGAGTACCTTAGGTAAACTCATTGGTTCGACAACTGGACTTTGGAGGTGTGGCTACTTTAGTCTGTTAACCATTTCCAATCTGGGGAGAGTAGACCTTTATTAATGTGCTCCCAGGAATATTGTCACATAACACATTATTACTTTTATTTTTCCTTGTAGAGTACATGCATCAGCCAAGCAAAAGTTAAAACAAAGTACATTTTTATCAAACAAATCTAAGAGCATTTTGAAGTAATACTCTATAGGATATGTGGGCACAAAAATATTTAGCACACTTTTGATTCTGTACATAAGCAATTATTATATAAATTTCCATTCTGAACTTAGGATAATTGAAAGCCTTTACCTTGATATGTGGGTTGTGGTTTCTATTTATCCTCCAGTTTTTCTTATAATCTTTCCTCTATGTTATATATTCGCTTTTTTCTACTGTAGAATATTGATAAATTGAATGTGGTCTTATTATTAGAGAATATACTAAGCCTTGGTTTGTAAGTGTGAATGAAGTCCATTTTAAATATTTGTTTAATGAATGTCAAATAAGAGAAGTTGCATTTGTGACTGGTGGGTATAGCTTAGTGTTTAAGGCCCTGAGTTCAATCCTGACTGAGGGAGGGAGAGAGAGGAGGAGGGAAGGAGAGAGGCTTTTTATGACATGCCAACATATAGATGCTTCTGATCACCTGCACCCATGGCACTGTTTCTCTTTCTGCTCTGGTGGCCTGTATCTTTCTTTCCCTTCTCTCCCACATCCTGGGCATTCTCCAGTCTGTTCTCTTGGATTTCTAACAATAATGTTTCACTAGGAAGTACATTCTTGATTGACTTTTGGAAGAAATAAAAGATAATTTTCAACTGTATTAATACTGAAAATAATATGTAAATAAAGAAGGATAGTACTTCCTTTGTAAGAGACAATCTCATCTGCTGCTGTTCAGATGTACATGTTTCCCTATATTATATATACAATAAACTCAAGTAAAAATGGATTTTGGATCAGCAATTGTAGTAGCTAGGCTTTCTTTCTTTCTTTTCATCTTTTTAAATTTGTTTATTTTTTGAAAATTTCATGTATATATGTATGATTTATATTGATTATATCCATTTCCCACTCTCCTTTTCCAACAAACCCTAACCACCCAACACCCCTCCCTCCCAGCTTCACATTCTTTAAAATAAATAATAACCCACTGAGTCAAGTTGGTGTTTCATATATGTGTATGAGTGTAGGCTAGTCCCTGGGGAGTTGGAAAAGAATCAGTGGCCATATTCCCAAATATTGAAAGAAAAGCAACAGAAAAATGAATCCTGAACTGACCAAGAAATTTCCACTTTAATAGTGCTAGAAGGCAGGATGCAAGCCCCTGGGGTAATAATAATAATAATAATAATAATAATAATAATAATAATCAATGATAATAAATAATAATAATAATAGTGCTGAACTTTACATGCAGTGATACCAACCTTCCAGATAAGATGTGCCCATTGCTGAAATAGTGACATGACTGTTAGTGGGCATCACATCACTTTCTGTCTGGATCTCAGGTCTTTTCCATGGGAGGAAATTCATGTCTGGTTCTTCAAACCCTGTACAAGACTTGTCACTTGTGAGTTTATGGGCTCTAGGAAGAGACCTCCTCAAATTGTTTTTGCTAAATTGTCATGTGCTAAATTGCCCTTGAAGTATTTATCTTTGTACACATAAATTTGTGCTGCTTTCAACCTTGATCAAATAAATGTATTTTTGCTGTGGGAAGTGGTTAGGGCAGAGACTTAGAACTGCTTAAAGTGTTGAGAATAAACAGCTGGGGTCCTTTTAGTTACTTCTTGGTGTTCAGGTTTGTTTCAATAAGGCACAGTGTAAAATATTTGACTTCTTGTTAAATGATTTATATGTAGTCTTTTTTAAGAAAAAGAAAAAAATGAAAGGAAGTAATAGAACATTAAAATATTGTAAAGAAAATTGAATTATATAAGTAGATCCTTAGTAATAAGCAGGAGATACATAACACTCCATAGGGAAATGTTCTGTACTCCTCAATCTAGCCACATTTACTGAGCATCTATCATGTTCCAGAGAGAACACTTAGATTCTATGCATAGTTTACAGAAGTAAGTAACACATATATTTTATCTCAAAGATCTCACAAGAAGAAGCTGGATACACAAAATAATTATTTAATAACTGTAATAGCAAATGTATACATAAGAAACGGTCTATGGGCAGAGAAGAGTGGGTGACGAAGTTGTGTGTTCAAGGATGAACGTATTTTCCAGATTATAGGAGACAACTCTAAGACAGTTCACGGAGAAAGGTTCAGATGCACAAAGGGTTAAGAATATCCTAAACTGACGATCTTTCCTGGAAATTTTGAGTTGTTTACTATGAGTTAACTTTAGGATTAAAAGGGAAGAATCAAAATTATAATGTGAGGTGAGGCACAAAGGGTCATACCAGAGAAAGAATGGTCATTCCCTGTTTGTTGCATGAAAGAGAGGAATTGAGCGATTGAAGAATTTATGAACAGAATGGCAATGAGGAAAAGCAAGACATAAGGAGAAAATGTAGAATTGAAAATCTAGAACTATGATACACAGTACATACCTGTGACAGAACATTAATTGAACTGTGTGTCAAATCCCAGACATTACAGTAAAACTAAACTTAGGCTAGCCAGTGTCCACCATCTGAGCAGCAGTGACCATCAGATCGCATAATAGTTCTACATTGACAGTTGTTTTCCATACCTGGAAGGTGAATACAAGGCACCAGGACTTGAGGTGTAAATTCTGAGACACCCTGACCCTGTGGTGGCCTTGTTAAAACGTTTCAGCACACAAACAGCATGCATTGCCAGAAGAAAATCACCTTGAACTTTGAACAAAGGGCAATGAGGCGCGCAGGCTCCTGGTGAGAACTCTTCTGGCCATTCATCCCTCTCTGCCCACCTTAAGTGTCTTATTCCAGTCAAAGTCTGTTCCCCACAAACACGCTTTACATTGGCCATGGGAATGAAAGCTTAGATAGAACTCCAAGAAGATGGCATTTTATTTCTTCATTTCTTCTTTATTGAACAGCAGAAAGATATTGTAAGCAGTTGCGACGATCGAGGCTGTCATAGCATCTCGACTGCAAAAACAAAGTACTTCTCTCTATTGTCCTTTTCAGGGTAAATAGAAATAGCACCTTATTTTGTTGGCTGAGCTCTACCCATAGCTTGTCAGTTTTGTATCAAAAGAAAAATACCCCTTTCCTTGCATGAAATAATCAAGGGAGCTAAACAGACAACTCCATTTTCCAGTGAGTGAAATAATCCAGAGAGAGCTATGCAGTAAATCAAATGTTTTACTCTTGTGTGGTGCACTGCAGCCTATGGATCTCTTTTTTCTTTGTCTTTCCCTCACAATATATCCCAACTGAAATGCATTCTTTTTGAACATAGTTTCCAAACCACAGACTCAGTGTTTTGTTTTATTTTTAAATGCCATAGCAAAACCGAAGTAAAGGGGAAATTGTCACTTATAGGTGGACTATGAGGCTAAAATGAAGCTACACCTTACTCATTTATTGTCTTTTCAAAATAAAGATATGAATTGTGGGAAAATGTTCTATTATTATTTGATGTTTTGCTCTTAAGCTCCTTCAGGAAATGTTCAAATAAAAGAAGATTTCAACCTTAAATGTCACTCTTTATCAAAATAAAAAATGCCTCTCGTGTACATGTAGATGTAAAACAAAACTAGTTTTTTTTCTCACCATCCAGCAGATAAGAACACCACCACCCCCATATTGCTATTTGTAATTCTGAAAAGCAACAGCTAAAGAAAAGAGAAAAATGATCTTTAGTTCAGGTTTCTTGGCTTTACTCTGGAGAACTAATTAATAGATGCTTCCACTGGTCTCAATAAAGCAGTGTGTGTTAAATCTCTTAATACAGAGCAATTTCTGGGCCTAGAGGGTTGAGTGTGAGCCCAAATACATGACATTTCTCAACATTAAGCACTTCCCAGAGATACTCTTACTGTAGTCACCTATTCTACATGCTTTTACCCAATATTTACGGCATGTTATACATTCCTAAGCCTTGGATGCTCAAATAAATAGTGCTTTCCCAGACTTTCTGGAGAAGAATTTTTGTTTTAGGGAGCAACACTATTCAAATTTGCATGTAGACTAGGTTCATTTGCACATTGTCTAGACCTCAAATGTTTTGACATATTTTCTGCATATTTCTTTAGAAAGTAATAGTAATGACTTCATATAAACCATGCTACTTACACTACTCAAATGACTCTAACGTGGGCTGGCAAAGCCATATACTTTCAACCCAAGTACTGTCAGGAATATGTGGGGAGAACAAGTGAATTCTCGTGAGTGGTGCTCTCAGCAGCCTGCAAAACTGCCAGAATGCAGCCAGAGAGAAAGGAAAGTGCAAGGTAGTGCATGGAATTTTGGGGGGGTTGTTTTGTTTTTCTTTCCATTTACAGACGAAGATTTCAGAAACCTAGAGGGTAAATCTCTTACTTTGCCAGTATGGCTGTGCTAGAATCGTCTATCCAAATGGGCACTAAAGAGACGACAACGAGTCTTCTGGCAGAGCTGGAAGGGAGCTGCTGCAGATGAACCCTTCTCAGAACATTCTCTCAGCAGATGTGCTGTGAGGCCACGTCTCATCTCTAGGAATGCTAACTTCTGGCACTTGGTTAAGTGTTATTTCCCGAAGGATCTCCACTATAATGCTAATGCATATGAGTAGTCACTAATAATACATCATTAAATTTTCTTATTTTCTAGTAAGTGATAATATTTGTCAACATTTCATGGAAATAGTTTGATACTATATAAAGCCTGATTTAGGTTGATATATTACTTAGTAGAATTACCTCTATTGATGATTTTTGCCCAAAACAATTATGATTGCCAAAGACTGATTTTCTAACTCCAGCATTTTTCTATATTTGTTAGGTAACACTCTCCAGTTGTCTGATTTTACCTCCCTCCTCACTTTCTAATAATCCCTATGACTGTAGACTCCAGTGTCTGTTACGTATCTAACAACTAATAATGCATTCCTGTGTTCCTGAAGTGTGGTCAGGATGGGCCTCTTTAATCCTGTGTTGTTTTGACATGGCTTCAGTGGTCAACATTCCCCAACTTGTTGGCATGATGAGTTATTTTCAGACTCATGTCTGCACCCATCCTGAAACCAGTCATTTATTCAGAGCCCTAGTTCCCTTGAGCAGAGAACATGAACTTAGGAACCAAAACTGGAATGTCAGAAATGTTCATTGTCGCTGCAGTGACGTTACTCCTAGGTCTTTTTAGAATACACACTCAATATCACACCAAACCACAGATACACATAAGCATATAAATCATGTAATATCAAATGTGCATAATGGAAATGATGTGTACATCTGTATTTATTGTATATGTAGAATATACATATAATGCACTGGAATATGTGAATACACACACACACACACACACACACACACACACACACACGGTGAATTCATATATTCCAGTATAATCCAGTATCAAGAGGTTTACTTTGTCCTCTTTCCTTTCCACATATGTATGAAAAACCACCGAGAAATACCATTTGAGTTATTCTCAGTGTATTAGCTTATTACTACACATCCAATACCTATCTCCTCACTGAACTTTACAAAGAATTTGCCACCGCTACAAGTCTCCTGTATCCAGCCCCTGCCAGATTCTGTTATCTCATCGGGGTTACACAGGATGTGCAAAGTGTTGTTCCTATTTAAAGTGATTTATTAACGTTTTTTAATGATAGGATAGAGGATTCATAAATTGATTTTTCAAATGCATTCCTTTACTCAAATGGAGCATATTCATGCATAGCATATAAATTGTAGTCCTGATTCAACCAAGAAACTCTGCATGCTGTGATTACTTCCTGCTATGAAAATAAATTTTAGACATAGACTTAAAATTCATTGCCCACAATGCCAAATGTCCTAAATACTATGATTAGTCAGGAAATGGAGCAACCCCTATTTGATATCCCTAGAACTTCCCACTCAGTCTAAATCTATAAATTGGAGCCGAAATTTGGACTCTATCGCTGAACCTCGAAGAATTGGTTCCAAGGGTAATAACAGGATGCTTGTGCTGAACCAAGCCCCTTGAGTCAAGACCTCCACTTCAACCAGAGCAGCACTCACTGGTCTATTTTGCATATTAGTTTTCAGTTTAGTAGGAAATCCCAAGTAAGAGTTAAAAGTTTGCAATCTTTTGTCTTGTTATACGGAGGCCAGCCAATTTCTTTAAAAAGCCTCCCATCATTCTTAAAACCATTTCCACGGTGCCTACCAACGAGGTTCAGAGGAAGAACACATGCACTAACTTGGGACTATTAGACAAATAAGAACACCTACTCCATAGCATAATTATGCATATTTGAATAAGAAGATGTATATTGTGTCCAGCACAAGAGAGGTTAGAGTAGGCAATCAATAAATGTAATTATTTCCTTCTTTTCCTAGCATACCGGCAAGCATCGAGTTGGGTCTTAATAGGTATTTGTTAAGATGAATTGCATCTCTGCATTTTACCACTTAAAACCAACTTGTCTTGATTTCTTGAAGATTTACAGCCAATTCATTTTGATTAATATTTCCACCGAAGTTGGTTGATTATTTATAAATTGCTTCTTGTGAGTGGCTCTTTGTACTTAGAGGAGTTAGTTGAGGGAGGAGAAAGATAGGGAGAAAATTTGAAGTTAATGTTGAACACTGAAAACTAATCTAAATTATAGGGAATCAGCATGCAGGAAATGAGAAGCAATACTGTAAGATAATTTACCTTAAATGATATTAGTAGCTAAGCCTCATTGAGGATTTTGTTCTGCACCAGCTATTTGGCAAGGCTCCTCATAAACAATCCTCGGAAATACAGGCTGTTCTCTGCCTCCTCCTATAGAGGAGAAAGTGAAGCAATTTGCCTCAAGATACAAAATCAAGCAGTGTCTAGATTCAAACCCTGGAGTTCTAATCCTAGCCCACACAGTCAGATAATTAATTTATCATGCAATAATCTGAAAATTGATGTTTGACTTTCAAAAATGGAAAATATTTTCAAAAGCACTTAATTCTTACTAAGTTAACACGGGCTCCAGATGCTGTGGTAAGAAGTGCTGGAGAGATAACAGTGGATTATATGGTGGTTCCTTTGCTTTATTATGATGAAACTTAGAACATAAATTCAAATAATAAAAACTTGTGACAAACATAAACCTCTTGACAGATTTCCTTGATACATTTGTGGGTTGTACCATATTCAATCCAAACAGATGGCTTCTTAACAAAAACAGGATGATATCTAAGAGAGATCAACAGAGAGAAACTTGGTAGTGGCACCTCTTCAGTTGTTCATATGCCTTGTCTCAGGGGTGTGGATCACAGAGCCAACCAGCCTTCCTGGACAGGTGAACTGGAACTGGATGCATAGGTTAACAGAGCCCAGTGCTATGTGGAGAACGCATATTGCACCCATGATTCCAAAGTGCCCTACTTGTTATCCTTCCAAACTGTAAATGATTATTATAACAATGAATATACTATACAAACTTGCCAATTTGGTCAGTCTGAATGAAGCCACGATGGCTCAGTAAAGTGTCTGAACTATGAAGCAAGCAAAGACAATATGCAAAGACAGAAAGCAAGCACCAAATACGCTAAGCTTTCTCTTGAGGTAACGCTTCTGTTTTTCTGTTCATTTCTTTATTTGGGTTTTTTGTTTTGTTTTGTTTTGTTGTTTATTTGTTTGTTTCTTGAGATAACTCCCCACACTTTTTCCAGTCTGGCCTGGAACTCATCATGGTAGACCAGGCTGGCCTTCACCTCAGGGCAAATCTATCTCAGGTCTCCAAGACCTGGAATTACATAGGTGTGAGCCACCATACCTGTCCAGTCTCACTCCTTTTTCATTAGCTTCTCATAGCTTCCACAATGTTAAGGGAACTTTTTACTTGGCACCAATAATAGAATCAATAATGCTAACTTTTCTCTTTGTAGGTTAACTTTTGGTCAGCACTTTTTAAAGCTACTTTATAAACACACATGTGCTTGGGTGACACCCCACATCCTAACCACATCTCCTTTTCTTCTTTCTCACGTCCTAACATGCATATCTTTAAGTGAAAATCCATGAACTGTAGTCCAGACTTTCAGACAAATTCACAAATATCTATATTCAATTTTACTTTTTAGAAAACATAAAAGAAAAACTAAATTCCGCAAAATTCACTTTATAACTTTATTTGGATAATACCTCCAAAGCACTCATGAGCAGCATTCTAAGTCAGAACTGTGCATGTCCTGCTAAGGGGCAAGACTCTTGTTTCAGTCCTGACTGGAACATACTAATGGCATTGTATAGATCTGCTAACTGCCTTGGGCTATTATAATCTGGTCCAACATCAATGAAACATACGCTTCTTAGACTTAATCCTCACTCTCAGTCTATAATTTAGTATACTTTGTTAGGAAATATGGCTGTTTCACAGAAATGGTTTGAAAGCTATTTGTATCCAGTTTTGTTTAAGCTGGTCTCCATACAGTTGGGCTTTTAATGTCTTCAGAGAATTTTATTTAGCTTTTGAAGACATCACCTTCCAACTCATCTAACTTTTAGTAATGACTCATTCAGGTAATCAAATTGTTTCCAGAAACACAAGAGCTTTTTGTGTTACCTCCTGGGAAACAATTTGATACTAAGGAAAATAGAGAAAATGGAAAATAAACAATTCCATTCAAATAATTTGTCCATTATCCAAGCAAAATAACATATTGAGATAAAGTGCATTTCTTTCTCTTCATAGAAAACATACAAGCACTTTTAATTAAAGAACTTGAGACCATTAACATATGGGTGATGTGAGTACTCAAGTGAACTGAAGTTTCTACAAATAGGCCTGAACATGAGACTATAAAAAGAAGCATTGGATGAGATCTCAATTACATGTTAACTGAATTTAATATTAGTAAGTATTGATTAAACTTTGTAGGCAATAGGAAAATATCCTCATTGAATGTAGCTACACATGTCAACCTGGGTGAAATGGCCATCCATGTGATGGTTAGAGGAGAAGACAGACGTCGTTATGAAGCTGACACACTTGTGGGCACAATCACATATTAATGAACTGTAGAAAAGAAAGCAAGCCACGGTGAAAGCCAACTCAAAACAAAGAGAAGGAAAAGGAGAGGCAGAAGACGATGATGAGCACAAGGACACTGAATCACCCACTTTCCATACACTGGAAAAATTTGTGCCAACAAAACTGGGTATATGTTTTCCTTATAACACTTTTGCAAATAATAGAGTTATTCTTGATTGGAAGTTGATTTTGAATTGTAAGAGAATAATTACTAAAGTTGAAAAACAATATGAGTAACATAGTCACCATGTTTACAACCAATCGTGTGTGGAAGAGGCTCTCAGATGTAGGCTTTATAAGCTGTTGCATGTGAATGGCCTGAAGCACTTGCTGAAACCTCATCTCCTTAATCCTACTCAGACCAACTCACTGCATTGCTCCAGATGCTCTTTGGATGACTGCTGTGCACTGCTACCTGATATCCAAACTGTTTCCCTCCATTTGCTCATCTGTAACACCATCAAGGAAATAATAATAAAAACTGGGGGGATAACAGAAGAAAACTAAGAGATATTGTAGACTGTAATAATCATACCTTCAATACAGAACAGACATGCTTCCATGGTGGTACAACTATTGATGGTGGACAGGATATAAACAGTTTGCCAGTCATGAGGTTCAGTCATTGTGAATCTGGAAAAGGGGTTTCTTTTTGAAAATCATTTATGTATCATCATTACTTATTAGTGAAAATGAGAGGTTAGAAAAAGAAGTCAGCTAGGATTATTTAGAAAAATTTGAAAGAAAAGAGAAATCAGGGTGGAGAGAGCCTATTTCTTTTCTTCTATCTATCATCTATCATCTATCTATCTATCTATCTATCTATCTATCTATCTATCTATCTATCATCTATTCATCCATCCATCCATCCATCTGTAGCAGGAATCTTAGAAGGTCTTATTAATAAAATCAAACCTGAGGCCAGTTATTGGGGTGAATGCTGGAAGATCAGAGAAGCAGAACAAGCCACAGCCACCTCACCTTGCCAATTCCTCAGCTGATCCTGTTTCCTCAGACTGGATGCCTCTGAGTCCTCATCCAGAATGGATCTCAGCTGAACTGCTGCTCGAAAGCCTGAAAGCTTAACCAGCCAAATGCTTCTAGTTCCTGGTCTTCACACCTTATAAACCTTTCTGCTATCTACCATCACTCCCTGGGATTAAAGGCTCACTTCTTGGGATTAAAGGCATGTGTCACCTTGCCTGGCTGTTTCCAATGTGGCCTTGAACTCACAGAGATCCAGAGGGATTTCTACCTCTGGAATGCTAGGATTAAAGGTGTGTGTGCCACCATTTTCTAGCCTCTGTATCTAGTGGCTGTTCTGTTCTTTGATCCCAGATAAGTTTATTAGGGTGCACAATATTTTGGGGAACACAATACAACCACACCCATCCACCACACCCATCCATCTATCCATCCATCCACCCACTCATCCATCCATCCACCCATCCATCCACCCACCCACCCACACATCCATCCATCTATCCATCCATCCGTCCATCCATCCATCCATCCATCCATCCATCCATCCATCCATCCATTTAGTTTACATCCCTGTCACAGTTTCCCCTTCTTCCTCTCTTCCCAGTCCACCCACCCACCAACCACTCCCATCTTCCAATCCACTTCTCCTGTTTCTGTTCAGGAAAGGTCATGTCTCCCACGGATAGCAACAAAACATGGCATATCAAGTTGCAGTAAGACTAAGCACCTCCCCATGTACGAAGGAGTAGGGTCCAAAAAGCCAGGAAAAGAGCCAGAGACAGCCCCTGATCCCACTGTTAGGAGTCCCACAAGAGGACCAAGCTACACAACTGTAACATATATGCAGAGTGCCTAGGTCAGTCCCATACAGGCTCCCTAGTTGTTGGTTTTAGTCTCTGTGAGTCCCAATGAGCCCAGGTTACATCCAAACATTAGGCAGAGCTTAGGGAATCCAGCTTAAAGCCTATTTTTTACACCACCAAGATGCTCTTGTAGTTGTCTTTCCCTCTTGGAGAAATGACTGAAAGTGTCGCAAAGCAAGACTGTACAAGTTTGCTCCTACACCCAAAGGGCTACTATAAAGACTCAGGGACCCAAGATTATGCCAAGAGGCTTTGTTCCTAATGGGGACCAGGGGTGCCTGTGACACAATGTCCAGGTTCACTGTGTCTCAAACAGGAAAGTATGGACTTGGTACAGAGTGCTAGTAGAGGCACAGCACACCCAGAATGGGAGCCTGCTACAGTAAACATGTGGCTCAAGACTCCCCAGTTCCTTGGGGGACAGACTTATGAGTCTAGGCAGAGGAAGAGGGAACTCTCTAGAAAGAGAGTAGCGTGAGTCTTTACCCTGATTGACAGCTGGACTAAAAGATAATTTCAAACTACCACTGCCTGAATGAGCTGTACATTCCATATTTTTGTGTGAATTTTTGTGCTCAGAAGGAAAATATTAGCTCAACAATTTTTAGCTTGTATAGATGTCCATAAAGTGATTAACTCTGAACAGTATAAGGTTTTACTCACCTTTTGAATCAGCCAGAGCACACCACTGTTTGATTCTCCCCTGCTAGCTCACAAGCTGCTATGCAGTACTTCCGCTGGAGAGTCACACCTTGTAATATTCGCCTTTATCATTGGAGCCATAATGTAAAAAAAATCTATTTTGAGTAAAAGCATGTGTATCTCTATATTGCTACTATAAAATAAATGTAATGTATTTTACTTTTCTAATAAAAAATTGATATGAAGGAGCCATTAAGAGAATCTAAAAATCATGGGTTATTGTTCATTCAACAGTTTTTGGTAAAGTTCTTGTGATAGATGTTATTAAAACATGCTAAGTGCCAGTTATAATGGTTTCATTAAATCAGATGTGATGTCTGACTTTATGTGATTTATGGAACTTCTGTTTATATTCTTTATAGAGATAATGGTCCAGGCATGGTCTGCCCGAGGCTACATTGCTTTTCTTGCACAGGTTTCTTTGACTGTAGCTCCAGGGAGTTACAGTTTGCTATTAAAACACTGAAGACAGGAAAGGACATCTCAAACACTGTTAAGAGGCCCTTGTTTCTTTGCCTTCTTAAACTAAGGCTCAAACAAATCTTTTTGAAAGAAAAAAAATGCCACCTAAAATGTTTTCAAGGCCCTTCTCAAATTTCATTCATTATAATCTTTGTTCTGGTAGCAAAAATTGCTTCTTCTGCTCTCATTGCAATCAAAGCACCTCTGGCATTATGTTTGGGGGTGGCAGCTACTGTGAAGTATCAAACGAGATCAATTACTACAAATGTTGACACTTCCTATTGAAACAGAGGCTTAGCGTCATTATGGAAAGATGTTGGTAGGACTTGGGACTCTCTTTAACAAGCAGGTTTTCCATGGTGTACACCTTGCTGGGGACAGCTACAGAGACTCCCAGAACCAAGAAGCAGAATAGTCAAAACCTATGTATTCAATTGGAAAGAGAAGACCTATAAGTTGTGTGCATGCTAACAAGAATTGGGAGGGGATTGTCACTTGCTTGGAAGATGTTCTGAGATATTCCTAAGAAAAAATAATAATACCAAAGAGGCTACAGTGATCAGAATAAAGCTAACGCTTTGATCAAAAATGTAGCAAAAGATATGATTGGGAATCTTCAAGAAAGTGTATGCATAAGGAAAATGTGAGCACTCTTTCAGTTGGTAACAAATTAGTAGGAGATGGAAAGACTCCAAGAAAGAGAGACAGGCAGATAAGACAGACAGATAGATACACACTAGGCGGTGGGCGGTGGGGGGTCAATAGACAGAAAGTATAAGAAAATCAAGGTTCCCTTTTTCTTCCTTAGTATCAATAAAAGTATTTAAAAACAGACTCAGAAAGAAACTCTAGGACAACTTTATTAGAGTTTAAAGGTAAAATAACAGGACTAGCAAGCTGAGGAGACAGAAAGTGATACAGTCTGCAGTCGAGATCAGCCAACAGGTGCAGAAAAGGAGTAAGAGAACCCAGAACACTATCAAATGCAATCAAAATATCACGTGACACTATGCCTTCTGAGGAGCTCAGAAAAGTGAGCAGTAGCACAGAGCTACATGATAGAATCTCTGCAAGTGTCAGCCCCTGGAAGGGGCTTCAGAAAGGACAAGTTCAGCAGGGCATAAGCCATACTACCCTCGGGTGACATGTTTTCTAGGCTTGGGCTGAACACCTGGCCAAATGATTAAAGACGCAACCGCTTTCTTAAATGGAAGAGACATGGTATTTGATACATATGATATCTTTGAGTATTGGGTCCCCACCCAGATCCAGAGTCAGAATTGATATTCTATTGTTTTAACCACAAGGAAGCAGCTTTGCTTTATGAATATCACTAAAGCCCAGATACCTTCACCTTCTCATGAAATAATTTAAGTTCCAAGGAGGAGCAGTGCTGATGTTTGCCTCTCTAGTGTTACCAGGGAAAGAGGTGGTGGGGTCCAAAGTTGAACTTGAAAGAAATTCTGACTTGATGACCTCCAAGATTATTAATACCTGTAACAAATATCATAAAGAGATACAAAAATAGACAATAGGGAATATTTAATGAGAAGATTTAAACAATATTTCACTAAAATTATAAATTAAGAATGTGTTTCTAATTTTTAATGACTGATCTATACCCAGTCGAATATTATTTATAATCTTTGATATAAATCAAGCCTAAAATGTTAGTACATCAAGTGTGCTGGCTAGCTTTTTTTTGTTTTGTTTTGTTTTGTTTTGTTTTGTTTTGTTTTGTTTTGTTTGTCAACTGGATATAGACTAGGGTTATCTGGAAATTGGAAACCTAGATTGAAAACAAGGCCTTCATTAATTGACCTGCAGGAAAGCCTGTGGATCACATTCTTGACTAATGATTTATATGGGAGGGCCCAGCCTACTACAGATGGTTCTAACCCTGGGCATTAGATGGACTAACCTAAGTCCTGGGTTGCACAAACATGAAACTGGGTAAACAACCTTCCTCTGTAGTATCTACTCCAAGCTCCTGCCTTGAGGTGCTTCTTAGCTTTCCTTGATGATAAACTGGAACCTACAAGCCAAAGAAACTAGGATTTTGTAATCTTGTTTATCACAGCAACAGAGGAGTTAACTAGGATACAAGGTGTTAGTTATTTTTCTATTGCTGAGACAAGACAACTTAAAAAAGAAAGTATTTAATTCAGGGCTTCCTTACAGTTTTAGAAGTGAGACCATGATCATCACGATAAGTTTAGACCCACCCCAAGCAATACAACTCCTCTAACAAGGCTACACCTCCTACAACAAGGCCACACCTCTCCAACAAGGCCACACCTCTTCCAACAAGGCCACACCTTTTCCAACACAGCTACACCTCCTAATCGAAACAGTTCCAACTGGAGAGACCAAGCATTAAAACATAAGCAGCTGAGGGCAAGTCTCATTCAAACCACCACATGGTAATAATACTGAAACAAAAGTAATGAAGAATGAGTGTATTTGTACGTAATATGTTGAAATGAATGAGAACATTATTTGATTTAGACTTTGATGCAGAACACAAGGGAAGAGGAAATCATCCCAATATCTGCTGAAAGTCTATAGCTCAGAAGCAAGGATTCCAGCAGAATTAGTGTTTGAGAGAGAGGTTTCCAAAACAGGGATAACTTTTCTTTTATATAAACAGTTTATGAAAAAAATGATAGTGAGTCACTTTAAGGCATGAATGTAGATGACCTAGGTAGAAATTTGTCCTGTTCCCTAGACATTTCCTGAGATTCCTAAAGGAGACTATTAATTTTGTTTACCATGACATGAGCTGTACTGTGGTGGTATTGTGTTCCCCAAAATATTGTGCACCATAATAAACTTATCTGGGGTCAGAGACAGAACAGCCACTAGATACAGAGGCTAGAAAATGGTGGCACTCACACCTTTAATCCTAGCACACCAGAGGTAGAAATCCCTCTGGATCTCTGTTAGTTCAAGGCCACATTGGAAACAGCCAGGCATGGTGACACACGCCTTTAATCCCAGGGAGTGGTAGTAGAAAGCAGAAAGGTATATAAGGCGTGAGGACCAGAAACTAGAAGCATTTGGCTGGTTAAGGTTTTAGGTTTTGAGCAGCACAGTTCAGCTGAGAGCCAATTTGGAAATGAGGACACAGAGGCTTCCAGTCTGAGGAAACAAGATCAGCTGAGAAGTTGGCCAGGTGAGGTTAGCTGTGGCTTGTTCTGTCTCTGATCTTCCAGTCTTCACCCCAATATTTGGCCTCAGGTTTGATTTTATTAATAAGACCATCTAAGATTCCTGTTACACTGTACCCTCCTGCAGCAGTGTAATCTAGACCTTATCAATTGAAGCCCTGCCAAGTATCCCTTAGGAACCACAAATTGATGACATTCAGGTTCCTCAGCACACCATTTAAGACAATAGCTTCAAAACCCACCCACATGGCACTGATGCTATTGCCAAGACAAGGATTCTAACAACAAAAAAAAAAGTGAAAAAAAAATAGGTAAAAAAACAGTGGAGAAGAAGTCTATCCAATAAACACTACAGACAAAATTGGAAATCTATCTTCAAAAGAATAAAATTAGATCCTATCTTTCGCCTTGTACAAAAAAAATCAATTCAAAATGGATCAAAGATCTTAATTTAAAACCTGAAACATTGAAACTATTAGATGAAAACATAGTGTTACAGTAGAAATGAAAGCCCATTAAGGAAGAACTCTTTCCTGTCAGGAGAATAGAATTGCTGGTCTGAGGGGAGAACCAACTTTCGCAGTTAGGCCAGGCATAGGGACAACCCCTAGGAAGGCAGGCTCAACCTAAGCCATGCTACAGTGATAAAGGATAATTTTTCCTTTAATTAGACACTGTTCCTTTCCTCCCAGAACTCCGCCCCAGTGCAGGAGCTTACCAGGCCACAGACATGCAGTTTTATAAGTTTGCCAGCTTTGATAAATTATTCAGAAAGTATGACTTCTCTTTGTTTTTCTCTCTTTTATAGGTACACTTTTGCTAACGATTTGGGCTTCCTTACTCTTCTTCTAATGTCACCCCCTCTCCCCTATCCCCCACCATGTGCCCGCTTCTCTGCTGTGTGTAAACAGCATGGCTTTCTTTCCTTCTCTCTTCCATTCCCTTCCTCTGACAGCTGCTGTGATTTACAGCTTGACTGATCTGGGATTTTATTTCCTTTAAACAAGAATAAAAATTTCCTTGAGCTTCTATTTAATTCTATTCTTAAATCCACTTCATAAATCCCTTATGAGACTAAGAAACACATCAGAGAATGGCAACTTCCTCTGGGCCACTGGAGGAACCATGAATGGATCACAACACTCTAGTAACAATAGGATACACTCTTCTGGACATTAAAGCAGGCAAGAACTTTTTGACCAGAACATCAGTCACGTAGGAACTAACTCCAAGTATTAACAGATGGGACTTCATAAAATTAAAATTTTCTGCATCACAAAGGAAATGATAAGCAGATCACATAGCCCATGGAATGGGAGAAAACTGGTACCTGCTATAACTCAGACAAGGGGCTAATATCAAGAATTTACAAAGAACCATAGAAATGAAATACCAAAGTAATAAAACTGTCAATCAAAAATGAGTCAGTGAACAGAAAAGGCATTTTTTAAAAGAAGAAATACAAATGGCCAATAACTATTTTTGTTCTAAAAAATAAAAACAGCATCCTGAGCCATCAGGGAAATGCAGATTAAATCTATGTGAAGATATCACCTCACCCCAGTAGGAATGGCTATCATCAAGAAATCTATCAACAAATGTTGCAAAGGTTTGGGGACATAGGGATCCTGATTCACTGCTGGTAAGTTACAAATTAGTATATCCAGTATGGAAATCAGTTTGGAGGGTCCATAAAAGTTAAATATAGAACTCCCACATGACCAAAATGTTCTACTCTTTGTTGAAAACCATAAAGACATTTGCACACTTGTGTTCATTGATGTTCCATTAACAATAGAAAGGAAATGGAGCCAACCTAGGTATCATCAATAGTAAGGTGATAATGATAATCAGGTACACATATGAAATGAAATACTATGAAATTTGTAAGAAAATGAGTACACTCAGAATAAGTAAGGCGACCTAATCTGGGGGGGGAGGGGAGCATGGTCTCCTCTTATATCCTATCTTATCCCACAAGATTTCCTGTCTTGAAATGTATACATGTAATGTATCTCCAGAAGCAGCTGTAAGTGTAGGTAAAGCATAATATTTAAAAAAAGAGATTAAATTCACATATAAAAGTGTGTGTGGTAGGGAATACTTGGTGATAAGGAAGATGAAATTTGATCAAGACATGAGACATGAAAGAGACTGGAAAGCTGACAGAAAGCCGCTTGTTTATTCAGCTCAAACTCTGTCACATTTTTTTCCACATAAGTCCATGAAAATGTAATTGATAGTGGAATGGAAAACCCTAAGTTAAAGTCCATAGCCTTGGCATGGCCGTTCTGTTTAGAAGTGCCTTAAAATGTAGAGTTTGGAACTGAGAAAGTGTTTTATTTCTGTAGCAACTTTAATCTAACTGTGATATATTTTTATTTGTGAGTTCATTACAATAAAGTTATTTTTAAAAAGACAATAACTCTTGATAAAGAAACTCATATTCATGTTTTTGGTTCCTACTTTTATTCAGATCTGACAGCATCTCCTTCTTTTAATGCTCATTCTTAAAATCTATATTAAAGTATATTTAATGAATCTCAATTCTGCTACATATTGGGCTGTTCTCAATTGCATTCCTGTGTTGAAGCCAAAGGTCTACTTCATATGAGTTGAGACCCTAAAGATTAAAATAACAAGGATGCTGAGGTATCATTCTGGAGCCATGTCTCTGTCCTTGCTAGTACGGGCAGTCTACCTATTCCATGAAATAAAATGAATGGGTTCTCTAGGCAAAAGGTAATATAAGGGGCATCTTGTCCAGCTCATGTTTGTGTATGAACCAAAATTCAAGGATAACAATCACTAATTTTTATCAAGAAATCTAAATGATATTCCTGAGGACATATAGTTTCAGTCCTAGCACTCAGAAGGGAGATGCAGGCAGATTTCTATGAGTTTGATGATGGCCTTTTCTACATACAGAATTTTGAAATCAACCAGAGTGAGACATTTCAAAACAAATGGTTGAGAGCTAGGGATATGGCTTAGTGATTAAGAGTATTTGCTGCTCTTTCAGAGGACTGGGGTTCAGTTCCCAGCACTCAAATGGCAACTCCCAACCATCTTCACTCCAGTTCCAAGGGACTTGATACCCTCTTGTGATCTCTGTGGTTCCCAGGTTCTCACATGGAGCACATGCACACACACTGGAAAACATTCATGTGCATGAAATAAAAATAAAAAATTCATAGAAACAAAAAGCCTGGCTGACAAATTTTATAGAATTCTAGTAGCTACTTTGCCCAAAATCATAATTAGAAATTTGACTGTTAGTTACGGCATCTTATACGAAGAATCTCTCAACAATCTTATTGGTGAAAGGCACTTAAAAACAAATTATTCTTTCACTCAGAATTTCTTTTCAGAAAACAAATAGTGAAAAAGAAGCACTTTTATTATTGAAGCAACCTGAAACCAGAATGCAATGAGCACCACAAGCAATCTACTGAGAGTCTACAAGGGCAGGGGGAAAACAGAAAGTCCTCTTATAGTAAAGCAGATACACTTTAGCAATTCAAGATTCTGTGACAATAGTAACTTGTCCTTGAGTACAACAGCACCATTTGTCACATACAATTTATCCTAATCTTACATGAAAGGTGGGATGATCCTATGTGTTCGCTATTTGGCTTTTCCCAGAGGAAAAAGGGATTTTCTTTATACTTATACCTCTACAGGGCACCTGCAAAAGTCGAGTTGCTACTTCCGTATCAAAATCAGAGAATGTAGGACTGTCTTGTTGAAGATTACATTTCAAAAAGATAGTTTCCAAGTGCCAGAAAACAATGGTGATTACTCCTAAAGGTGACAAAAAAAATTGCCTTTACTCTCTAAAGGATAAATATGCATTTTTCAAAGTGAAGATGAAACTTATAAAGATAAATATTTTAAAGTAAATGAAAAGGAGTGGGGAGAAATCACACCAAGCCTCCTGTCACTACTTTAAGCACTCGGACTGCTTAAATTTTCTCATAGTACTATAAGTCAGCCTGGCTTAACACCTACTGTCTTCTTGGATGCATATTTCTATGTATGCGTTATCACCTAAATTCTTCAGATGAAAGAGGATCCAATCGAGAGAGCCAAGAAAGCCTCGAGAGAAAGTGGAAGGAAGGAATGAAGTCCTGAGTGAATGTGTATTGTTGTTGGCACAGCCATGTCAAGGACACCAATGCCTTAGACCCACAGGAATTAATTAGCAAGACCTTTCTCTGGGTGATTCTCAGAGGAATGAGAAAGCCTTCCTCCGGTCCAACTACAAGTGTTGACTAGTGATTGGTCAGTGTATGCACAAACTAGCAATTGCAGCTTCTTCCTCCCAGATGACTGCAACTTGAGCCTTCTCCACCACAGAGAACTCTACCGAGACCAGGTAACTCCACTTTCTCATGCTATGTTTAGTAGGCACGCAGAGGTTCTGGGTGGTTGTGTACCCAGTGCTGTTCTCTCAGAGCAAGCACGACCCACCTGACCCCTGCTTTCCTGTATGTGTGTCTCTGTGTCTGTCCTTGTCTCTTTCCCTTGTTGCCCCAGTAAGGTTTCGAAGACCGAGTCGTGTAGTATATGGCAAGCTGTGAGCTTCACATTTTTCTTAGAAAATCTGTTTCATTATGCTCTTTTTAAGTGAATAGAGGATTCATAGCTTTCACTGTTGTCTCGTTTTGCATTGCCAAAAAATTGCATCATATGTGAAGCCATCTGCTTAAACTCTGAACAGTCCTAAAGTGTCTCTAATACTGTTACCTTACCCATGTCCTTCTAAACTATAAGGTTCTTATGGTAACCCTGCCTCTTTTGCCATATCCATCGTATTAATGGAATAGGTTGACCATTACCCATTTGGGTTAACCCATAACCATGAGTTAACAATGGATGGGTTGACCATTACCAGTTTTCAACTCATTGTTCTGAGGATGTTCTCTGATCTGTGGAACATAGTCATCTATGTTACTTATTTTTAATAATTTTTCAGCATCCAGTGATAAACACCTAATTGTTCACATCATTATTGTAGGTAACAAAAGTATATATCTTGATGAACTCCTACCAACTGTATTTCATAACACTCTAAGGCATGTGTGCTTAGACTTTAAGTTCATTTTTCTAACTACTTAGGTAGCAAAGCTCAGGATCTTGATTTCTAACTTCAGAAAGTCTAAGTTTTATTCCAATTTCATACCCCTTTAACAGGCAACCTCTGCTACATTCTTGGCTTTTCCCTCTAGTGTATTTCCTGAATATCCATCTGGCATTTATATTTAGTTTATCCACTGTACTGTTTGCTATTATTGCTTCATGCAAATACATCTGCATGCCCTTAAAATACGCTAACCATCATTTAATTTTATTACTGTTCTACTTAAATCAATGTACAGATTCCCTATTTCTTGTAAAATGTAAATGAAAACAATGGCATTATATCTAAACACCAATAAGAATTATCAAAAAGACTATAAACCTTAAGTACTTGTAAGGAAGTAGAAGAGGAAAGAGAGCCTTTACTCACTGTGGGAGTGGTAACTAATCTCACTTGTCAACTTAGTGATATCTAGAATCACCTTCCCAAGTGATGAGTCATACCTGTGGAGGATTATGCTGATTGGGTTGATATGGAAAGACCCTCCCATTGTGGCTGCCACCATGCCCTGGGCTCATATCCTAGGCAACATGAAACAGAGAGAGAGAGAGAGAGAGAGAGAGAGAGAGAGAGAGAGAGAGAGAGAGAGAGCTGTGCAAAGTATCCATTACTTTCCATTTCTTTACCATGAATGAAATGTGAACAACTGCCTATGCTTCTGGTCCTGTGACTTTCCCATCATGAAGACCAAAATCAATCTTTCTCTCCTTAAGTTGCTTTGGTCAGGTACTTTATTGAAACTATAAGGAAAGTAACTAATACAGAAAATTGGTACTGAGAAATGGCACCAGTACTGGGCTAAACATGGCAATGTGGATCTTAAGCCTTTGAAATCTGTTGTTAAGAAGTGTATGAATGAGTTTCAATTTTGTATCCTGAAAGACCTCCAATACTATGAAACATTTATTATTATTATCACTCCCATGCTATGAAACTATTTAACAGCCTGTTTTGATGGGATTTTTCAAGAAAAGAAGGTCTAGAGAAATTTAGGCTGTAGAGGCCCTGTTGGTGAAATTTCATAGGTCAATAGGAAGTCTATCAGGAACTGAACAGGGGCCATTTGCTAACATTTTGGCCAAGAATCTGGCTTCATTCTGCCCTTATACTTGAACGAAGCTTGAATGTAAAAGTAATTGGTTTGGCAAAGAGAATTCCAAGGGCAGGAAAGCATTCTGGCTGTGCTGAAAAGGAGGTTATGCTTGTTGAAGAGAGAGGTAGTGCTCTGAACTAGTACAATATTAAATGTCTGTGTGCAAGACTCCATTTGGTGAAATTCAAATTTATATGAAAGAAAAGAGTCTGAACTAGGAATGCAGCTGAAGAGATTGCCTGCTCCTCAAAAGTAACTGCCTAGGTAAATGTTTCCCAAAGATCAGCACACAGCACCTGATACAGCGTTGGTCACAATGGGCAGGCTTTACCTCAAGTTGCCAGCAGAATTTGGCAATGTTGTCAACCTAGGATAAACTTTGAAGGCATGAAAGATTCAAGAATGAAGCAACCATGGAAATTTGCTCCACTATTTCAGAGTGCAGCTGAGACCAGGAATTTTGTGGCAATGTCACATAGCATGAAGCTATGACAGTGACATCAAAGTTACAACAGAGACCTCAGAATGTTAGAGATGACCGGACTATGGAATTCCCACCAAAGTAAGCTGCAAGCACAGAATGGAGCCAGCCCAAAAGACAGCTTTTGCATATATAGGCAACAGAATGGGTGTGGTAGAACTACTGGGGCTCTTTTGTCAACTTGACACAAGCTAGGGTCATCTGAGAACAGAGAATCTCAATTGGGAAAATGTTCCACAGACTGGGCTCTAGACCAGTTTGTGAGACATTTTATTATTTACTGATTGATAGAGGCAAATCCAGCCATTATAGTCAGTTCTACCCATAGGCAGGTAGTCCTGGGTTGTATAGGAAAGTTAACTGATCAAGCCATGGAGAAAAAGTCTGTAAGAGAATTCCTCATGGTTTAGTTCTTGCCTACAGGTTCCTGTATTGAGCACCTGCCCTTTCTTCCTTCATGATGGACTGGAGCCTGAGAGGTGAAGAAATCTGTCCTCCACAGTTGCTTTTGGTTATGGTCCTTATTCCAGCAATAGATAAACTAAAACTCAGGTGAAAGCAAATTTCCTTTGTTGGATTCTTAGAGTGGTTAGTAAAAGAATTTAAAGCACTCAGAAGAGTACTTTATCACATTTTGAAAGAAAAATGATAGGACAAGAAAGCTATAAATCTTGAAAAGCTGCTGAGTGGACATAAATGGAAAAAAGGAAGAAAATCATGCCTTTTGAGTTAGTGTTTTAGTTACTTTTCAATTGCTCTGACAAAACACCATGACCAAAGTGACTTATAAAAGAAAGCATTTATCAGAGGCATGCTTACTGTTTCAGAGGATGAATTCATGACCATCATGGTGGATATCATAGCAGGAGGCAGGCAGACATGGTGCTGGAAATATAAATGAGAGTTTGCATTTGTATCCACAGTATGAGGAACAGAGAGAGAAAGAGAGAGAGAGAGAGAGAGAGAGAGAGAGAGAGAGAGAGAGAGAGAGAGAGAAACACTAAGAAATTGTCAAAGCCCACCTTCAGTGACATACCTCCTCTAGCAAGTCCATACCTCCTACTCCTTTGGTTCCACCAACTGGAAACCAAACATTGAAATATATGAGCCTATGGGGACTATTCTCATTCAAACCAACACAGTTTGGATCCAAGAAATACGGCTTGTTTAGTAATGGATGTCTGTAAGCAGTTGCATAGTAGAAGGGCAAGTTTGGGATAAGAAGAACTTCACAGACTGAGTGGGAATGCCAAAATTATCAGGAAAGCATAATTAGAAGGGAGAAAAGTGCTTAGGCCTTTGGTAGAAGACACAAAGGAAGAAACAGAAAGATTCTGCTCTAAAGGTTTTTGATTTATGGTGTGTGTGTGTGTGTGTGTGTGTGTGTGTGTGTGT
>CABHPH010137950.1:0-10362 GCA_902168325.1 Peromyscus nudipes | reverse complement strand
ATTTATTTATTTATTTATTTATTTATTTATTTATTTATTTATTTATTCAGTCAGTCAGTCCTAGGGTTACAGCTAGGGCCTAGAGTATGTAAAGACAGCACTGAACTACATCTGTGTCCCAAAGAAGAGGTTATTAATTTTGTTTATTATAATTTTACTATTTTTTATGCATCAGATTACAGTGTTATTTCTAGGAAATCCTGGCCTATCCCAAGAACATAAATGTAGAGGGTAAGAGGTCCTTGTGCACATAGACAAGCACTAGGGAAACCAAGAAAAGTTCAATATGCATGCTCATCTCTCCAAAGGAAGGAAATCTTTGCCTGACTTCCACCTAGAATGCTGGGAAAAGATGTAATTTACAACCTGGTGATCTTTAACTATCTGTAGGACCAGGCTTCACCTGAATCCCCCAGAATATTATATTTTTTATCCCAGAGTTTCCCCCCTAAATCTTGAGCATTGCTTCTCAGTCCATAAAACCCATCCTTAAGTAAGACGACCCTTATACTTTGCAACAGTCTAACTAACTTCTATGTTCTCTTAGGGCCAGGCTAATCCTGACTCCTACAGACACTGTTTACCTCTGTCATTCTTTCTAGACCCTTACCTTGAGCACTGTTTCTAAGTCAACAGAACCCATCTCTATAGAAGAAGCATATGTACTTTGTAAAGAGCATCAGTGTAAACATGTCTTAAGTTTTCTTTCTTATATGTATGGGATTGAGTTAATTATCATTAGAAGACTTTTTTCCAAAATTGTGCTGTGCTTATCTAAGGCTAAAATAAACTAGCTGGTATGGACACCAGAAGCTTCAGCCAGTGATGGCTTAAGTTGAGTGAGCAAGGTTTCATTCCTACCTCTCCAAGGATCATTCTCTGCTGGATATATGATGCTTGCAGCCCCCCCCCATAAAGCCTTTCTTTACTCTTCATCTAAAAATATTACAGTTTTATATGATACAGGTCAGTGATCCATTTTGAATTACTCATGACATATGGTACAAGAGAACTGATGGAACTTCATTATTTTCCATATGAATATTCAATTGTTCTAGAGTGTGATAATACTCATCTTTTTCATTGAATTACATTTTAGGACTATACTTTTACTTTAAAAGGGCAACTAGACATCATGATATATGATTCTACATATTATAAAAGTGGTAAAAGTGACTTATGAGAGCATGAATTGCTTTAAAATGGAATAGAAATGAGAAATAATGACCAGACATCTGCAAATGGACTGATACTGAGTTACGGTTGAGAATCCCCCTGGTTGATAATACTTTTAAAAAGACAGATATTCATGGCATGAGCTGCAATAAATTAACTTTCTGGAGGCAGAAATCTAATTAGCTAGTCCTATTCTGTTCCAGGAGTTTTGTGATTCTAGAAAGATGGTGATCAAATGCCTCTTTCAACAGCAGTCAGCACATGTCAGCAGAATTTAGCATTTAGAATACTGTGTTTTGTTGTACTCAACTTCAGAAATCATTGCATCTTCAAAATTAAATTTATTAAGATTCACTGCTCAGATATTGAGTTGTTTATTTGCATTTTATCATGTACGCATTGCAAATCAAATGCAAGGATTTGGTTGGAAATGGAGCTCAAACATCAAGAGAAATAAGGATTGTTTTGGTACTAACTAGTGTTGTAACATGGAAAGGTTACCCACATGCTAGACGTGTTAGACTTTGGATTCATTAATCACTTCTACTTAGTGAGGCTGTCCTGAGATCCAATGCTGCAAGTAAAGTAAATACTAGATAAAAATGATAAAGTGATTATTTCTTTCAAATTTAAGTCTCACTCATCTTTCAGGGACATGGGCACAAGCTGAAAGTAGGACCAGAGTCTCCGGATTAAGTATAACCAACACTATTGTGTTTTGTGTGAGTTGTCACGGGAAACCCTGAAGCCTCTCCAGAAATGTGCTGCGCCTTTACTTTCTGTTTATTTTCTGAAGGGGAATCAGGTAGCTTAAATTCTCCACCCTATTTGTACTCTTATACTTCAGCCCACACTATTCACTCACCTACAGTAAGTAATTTTAATGTAACCACTACTTCTACTGGCTGGTTTTGTGCGTTAAATTGACACAAGCTAGAGTCATCAGAGGAATGCCTCAATGAGATACAGCTGTAAGAATTTTTTTTTTTAGTTTACTGATCAACGGGGGAGGGCCCAGCCCATGGTGGGTGGTACCATGCCTGGTCTGGTGGTGCTGGGTTCTATAAGAACATGGGCTGAGCAAGGCATGGGAAGCAAGGCAATAACCAGTACTCCTCCATGGCCTCTGCATCACCTCCTGTCTCCAGGATCCTGCTCTGTTGGAGTGTTGTATTCTGACTTTTTTCAGTGATGAACAGCAATGCTGAAGTATAAGCTTAATAAGCCCTTTCCTCCCCGACTTGTTTTTGGTCATGGTGTTTCAGTGCAGCAATAGAAACCCTAACTAAGACACTTCTAAAAGGCAAATATCCCCAAGGTGTAGATAAAATGAAATATCATAAACATATTAAAACATATGTTCTTTATCTGGACATTACGTAAAGCTCCACAAACCCCTAAAATATACCAAAGGTACTCAAGAAAAAATGTTTATTTATGCATAAATAGGACATTTAGGTCCCTAAGAGACTTCAATTTCAGGGTATACTTCTATTAGATGAAACTATTGTTTGATCACACAAGAATTGTACACTATCGGGTTTTTCAGACTTGGACGTTGTGCTCAGAATCAAAAGTGGAAATAAGATGTTTCACAATATAGTCTCTTAATTTGTCTGACCCCTATTTTTCTTTATTAATGTCCTATGAAAATAATTTATATTCTGAAATAATGCAATTTTGCCTTTATTATTGTAATTGAAAAAAATTTTTCATGCAATATATTATCATGCTCTTTCCTTTTCCCAACTCCCCTCAGATCCTTCCTACATCTCTAGCTATGCAACTCCACTCCCTTTCTCTCTCTTTAAAAACAAGAAATATACACAGACAAAAACCCTAAGGAAAGACATGAATTGAAACCAAAATGCACAAGCAAGAGACCAATAAGACACACACACACACACACACACACACACACACACACACACAAGAAAGCTGAAACAAAGCAAAATGAGGCGAAAATCTACCAGCTCGTTGTTGAGATTGTTTTGCATTAGCCAATGCTCCTGAGTGTGGGGCCTGTCCTGAACAGTTGTTAAGATTCCCAGTGAGACTCCATTGAAGAGAACTAATTTCCCTTGCCAGTATGTATCAGCTGTAGATAGCCTCTTGCTTAGGGGTGGGAAGTAAGTGCACCCACTTTCCCCTTTAAGTGCTGGAACCAACTCTGGCTTGAACCGGTGTAGGCCCTGTGTGTACTGCTGCAGTCTCTGTATGTTCATATGTATATCAGTCCCATTTTATCTGGAATACACTGTTTATTTTAAGTCATCTATCACCTTTGGCTCTTTCAATCTTTCAACCTTCTCTTCCACATAGATAGCAGAGACCCAAGGGAGAAGCATTTTATGAAACTGTGAACTGAATATGTCAGTCTCTCACTCTTTGCACATTGTCCAGCTGTGAGTCTCTGTGTTAGTTCTCATCTCCTGGAGGAGGAAGCTGCTCTGGTGATGGCTGTGTGAGGCACTGGTCTGTAGGTATAGAAGAATGTATTACAAGTAATTTCATTTCTGTGTTCCTTTAGCAGAACAATAGTATTTGGTTTTCCCCTAGTCCCATGGCCTAACCAGTCTCAGGTTCTGGGCCATTCGGAGCAGTATCAGGCATGGACTCCATCATATAGAGTACGCCTTAAATCCCATCAAATAGTGCTTGGTTACTCCCACAAAGTTATTTTCACTATTGCCCCAGTATATCTTACAGGAAAGTAGCCATCATGGGTCACAGAATATATAGGTGAGTTGATGACGACTTTCCTTATCCTCTGGTAGCGTACAGAGTACCTTCCAGTACCATGAATACTAGCTAGTGTAACTGAAGCTTCTGGTTAAGTACCAGCCCTACTTTTCTGTGCTCAGTGATGTGTGTTAGTGTTGTCTTCAGCAAGAGAGCCTCACATCAGGTTGTAGAGAGCAACCAATAGATTTGACAATAGCCTGTGTAGTTTAGAGTTTTTCGTGGAGTCTGTTTTGCCAAGAATTCGACAAGAAATGGCCCATTCATGGCACTGGAGGTTTCTCTTGGTCACACACACACACACACACACACACACACACACACAAATGTCTAGCTAGGGTTTTGTTTCCCCCATTATTTGGTGACTGCATTTAGATTCCTTTCATATATGAATTTTCGAAAGCTTCAACAGTAGCAGGTTTACATATGACCCTTAGAGTTATTTGGTACTTCCTATATTCCCTCTGTTACACATCTCTTCCTTCCTTCCTCCACATTTACCCAACCCACTCCAGTACCCCCTGGACTGCCTGTTCTGTCCTCCATAACAATATATTCTATTTCCTCTTCCATGGGAGGTCCTCTCCTCCTTCACAGCCCTTTGCTAGGTACATATCTTCTTTGGTTATAGGAATCATAGCATGCATTTTGAAGGCTTAATGTCCACATATGAGAGAATTATACAATATTTGTATTTTTGAGTTGTAGTTACCTCACTTAGAATGATTGTTTCTGTAGAAGATCCATTTATTTACTCTCAAATTTCATGATTCTATTTTTTAGCAGCTGAATAATATTCCATTGTATAAATATAATACCTTTTCAGTATTCATTTGTTAGTTGATAGATATCTAGACTGTTTACTGTTCCTAGTTATTAAGAATAAAGCAACAATGACCATGGCTGAGCAAGTATCTCTATAGTACTTCATACAGGATTTTGAGTATATACCTGAAAGTGGTACAGCTCGATCTTGAATCTGTAGTAGTAAGATGTTTTCTGTCATGTGTGTGTGTGAATGTGTGTGTGTGAGAGGTGACAAGTTTATTCTGATGGAAATTTCTAGCTTAATATTTATCAAAACATCATATAGATTATAGTGAGCAAAACAATGTGGCTTTGAAGTGACCGTTCTCACAAAGTTGATTGAACATGAACTTGTTTTCTGGATGGTTCAGTATATACGCATTCATTTCCATGAAAGATGTGATGAGACTTAGTGCAGAAGGATGGCAGGTTACATCACTACCCTGGGAATTAGACATTCACAAAAGTAGGCCATCACCTGCCTATTCCTATCATTTAATTTAAGGATTAAAATCTAGATTGGTGCTCTGCCTCAAGAACATGCAGAGCAGTCCAAAGACTTTGTATTGACATTCATCAGCTCTTTTACAAGAAGAATTTTGTGGCCTCTGATATTAAAATATTGTCTTGTTCTTCCAGCAGCGATGCTTCTGTGGTTATCTTTGTCTCTCTGTCTCTCCACCTTGCACTCCCCATATCATTCCCACTGGGGGACTGTAATGACAAACATTTATTTTTCTACTTCAGAAATATTAGTGACCATGTGGTGAGTGAGCTCTCTTACTTTAATAAACCTTGAGTGGCTGCTTGCCTATCATCTCCACTCACTTTTTTTATAGGGCTAGTTAGCACTTAAAGATGAGTGCCTTGACCTCTGTTTAATTTTCCTGCTTCTTTATTAGTTTTCAAACATTTGGTATTTCTCAACTAAGATTAAGGGTTGAAATATGACCTGTAGCTGTCAAATTCAAATACAAAAGAATTATTTTTTATTCCTTTTTCATGAAATATGATGTGAAAGTGGAGCCCCAGGATACCAAATAATTTTCAGCAAATGCTTCATGTGGTGTATATTATCAGTTGGACATCACATCCACAGTCTGCCAACTCCCAGCTCCTGAGGTGGGGGAATGAAGGAAATGCAGACTCATCAGTGGGTTACAGCTCCTGCCGAGCCGGCTACTGGTCCTCACACTCAGGGTACAGCTGGTAGCAAGTCCCTGCAATCAAAAGCCATCACTAACTCAAAGATTCTACAGTCATTTTAATCAGTCCTTGGCACAGGTAGCTGTAATGTACTAAGCGAATGCATTTTCCTGGAAATTGCCTCCGTGGCCCCAGTGTTCTGCTTGAATGGAAGCAGTATGATACAATGTAGAATCCGTGATGGCGGAATCAAACATTCTATTGGTTCTTAACCTAGATTTGCTCTAATATTATTCTCATTCTTCTACCAGGATACAATAGTTTTAATTATTCGAAAGGCAGAGAGGTAGACAGGGTGTATGGCATAGCCAACATGCTGTTTTATTAGAATCTATATAATCATGAGGAGTTGAGAAATACGAAATGTTGTGTTTAAGCAACATGAGCAAGACTATCTACAGAATTTTTTGCATTATTTTAGATACATGTGAATGTAGTTTCAAATATCTAAACATCATATAACACTCTAATGAGAACTTATGTCCTTTTCTCCTTTTCATTCCTGCTCTACTCCATACCAGGAAATATTTTTTCTCTGTTAGCTTATTAGCCATTGTCCTACTTTCATTTCTGAGAAAGGCAACTTGGGAAGAAAGGATTTATTTTACTCACAGTTACAGGTTACAGTCACCGTTGCAAGGAAGTCAGGGCAAAAGGAATTTGGAACAGCTGATCATATCACACCACAGACAAGAGCAGAGAGAAGAAGAGCTTGCTTGCTTGCTTGCTTGCTTAGTACTTACCTAGCTTTCTCTGCTTTGATACATTCCAGAGCTTCCTGCAGAGGGAATGGAGCTGCCCACAGTAAGCAGGGCCTTCCCACATTAGTTAATAAGACAATTCCCCACAGACATGGCCACAGGTCAATCCAATGTAGATAATCTCCCATTGTGACATTCTTCCTACATGATTCCAGGTTGCAGAATGTGTCAAGCTGAGAAAGCTAAACATAACAGCCATGTGTTTATGTGTTTTTAGAGCATAACCTTAAGTAATATATTTGCATTGTGCCACAGTGATTTTATTGTGTTTTCTGTTGACTTCCAATTACAGAATATGAAGATGTAATTCTTCCATTCTACTATTCTCACACATTTCTCATTCATATGTCTTCCAAATACAATCATCTCATAGCTTTGATTAAATCAATATTTGTTCTTTATATCACTGCAACCACTACCACTACTATTTCTACTGCTGCGATTACATGTTTTAGATGTTGCTTATAGAACCATGTTGTGGTCCAGAATTACATTCTGTTAGAGTTTAAATATTAAATGTCCCCAGCAGACATTGAAGGACTGGTCACCAGCTTATGCATCATTTTGTAGGTTCTAGAGACTTTGAAGATGGAAGCTCACTGAAAGAAATTCACTGAAAAGAAACTCAATGAAGACATGTTCCAGATAACTGTCTTTCCTAGGCAGCCCCTCCCCATCCTGTGCAACTCACTGTTGGCCTTTGCCCCATTTCTTGCCTGTTCTCACATTCTGCCTCCAGCTCACCATAGTGTGAGCAGCTTCTGCCAAGTGCTCCTGTCCTATTGTTTTCTTTCCCATGGGTCAATAGGGCTATGGACTATGATTCAACTGTGTTCCAAAACAAATTCTTTCTCCTGTCAGCTGTTTTGTCAGGTAATAACTCAATGGGAAAAATAACGACTGTGCATTTCCTGTCTTCAGTGAAGCTTTGGTCCCTTTCAGACACATATTTTCCTTTAAATCCTTGTGATCTGATTTTCAGGGATCATTAATTTTCCTCCATAAATGTAAATATCTTTTCATTTTTTTTATTTTTTAAACCAAATAGTGATTCAGTATTTTTTTCCAGTCTGGGAACTTATTTTCTTCCTCTCTAGAAAATTTACAAAATACACCAAAGAGTAAAAGAGAAAAGTTCCACGGGTACCCATGGACCCACTCCTCAGTTTCAGAATGAAAGACTTGTGTGAAGGGTCAAGTCTTCTCATGTTGTCAGTGCTAGAATACCAATAACTCAGACTTCAAATGTGACAGGAGATGATTCTGCTCATGGGGAAAGACATTAGCCGTGGAATTCTCTATTTCTGGCTGTTGAGGGTAACTAAGCCTTCTGAGAACGCCATGTAATGACATTTAATGTAGTTCTGCTGTATAGCTTTATAGTCCCCAGTTTTCTGTTTCATTTTTGTTTTATATGTTGTTTTGATTTCCAACATCTATCATTTTTATAAATTGTCTAATTCAGATGGAGATGATCTCAACTGTATTTATGAGTGGAAAGAACTGAGTTGGATAATCAATATGCTGTGCCATATTCACGCCCTAATTGAAAGTCAAGCACTGGAAGTGATGACAGTAATTGACATATTGGTGAAAAGTGCAGGTTAGGCAGAGACCAGAGCAGGTGAGAAACAACATTTCTTCTCACCTTCACTCTCTCGCTCTGCTCTTTGCTTTTATTTCCAAATCATTGCAATTCATGTTTCAACTACTCTTTTCTTTTTGTTTGCTTAAAATCCTCAGCAGTATCTGTACAGCGATTATTTTTAACTCTTTTAAACATTAGCTGACACAGGAACAATTTCTGTAGGAACTTTCATCCATACTTCACTTTGGTTAATTCCTTTTCCACTCCCTCATCTTCTTGTTACCTGCTCCTCTGTTCCATGGTTCACCTTTTGCCCCCAGTATCCCCCTTTCCGTCTTGTTACCCTGCCTCCCCACCCTCCTCCCTTAAAGCTACTTTTGTTCCATCTACATGGGCCCACTTCTAGTGTAAACAACCTGGAGAAATATATAAGAATAAACATACGGGGTGTGTGTGTGTGTGTGTGTGTGTGTGTGTCTGAGCCAAGTTCAACTCAGTAGTAGCGGATCACTTGACTGCCATGTGCAAAGCTCTGGGATCCATATTTAGCACAGGAAAAATAGTCAATACTTCAATTACTATTTTTTTTTGTATTTGAGATAAAGCTCCAGGATGTAATCCTTTTTTAAAGGACTTTCCTATTTATTATCATATTTTATTTTCATATTGACCCCATGAGCCAAGGAGACTGGTACCATTATTTCTCAAACAAAAGTACTAATGCCAGGGAACTTGGAGATTTAGGAAATTACACAGCCCATAAGCCTCAGTACAGGAGACAGATCCCCAGTAGTCCTTGGCTCCAACTCTGGGTGCACCTCTCACGAGTTTGTCTCTGCATATGCAATACAAGGAAGTTTACCCTTCTACCTCAAAACCTTGAAACATCTTTCTTCTGAGAAGCAAAGGCAGTAGCATAAATGTCCAAGTTCATTCAAGGCCCTAACATGCTAGACTTACAGAAGATAAGTTATACAACATCAAGACTGTACTGTGTAATTCAGTGTAAGCCTAGCAGCAGCCTCCTAGATAAGAAGAAAGACGGCTGCACTACACCACATTTGGAGAGAAAGGTAGCAGAGAAATCCTTTATAATAGGAAAAAACTGTATTTCATAAGGAAAGGAAATATTATTTCCTACTAGGAGAGGAAGGAACTGCTGGAGGTGAATGTGGGAGAGTAATGAACTTTAAATCAGGACATTTTGGGCTAAATTTTGCCTTTGGCAACAAGTAACTGTGCAACTTTTCTTAAATATTTGAGAAATGTGGACTGCAATTTAGTTCATGGAAAGTGAAGTTAGTCCAGGAAATATTGAAGGTGTTTTTCAGCTGTGACCTTCTGTATTGCTGTAATTCTACTTTCTAAGAGAAGGCATTTGTGAAATTGCTAAAGACAGGACCATCTCAGTTGAAGAATGGGTACACTAGAAAGAATTTTGGAGCAATAAAGCTTTCCAATAATTGAGGGTTAAGTTTCCTTTCATTTTTCATATTTTTTTGTGTGTTTGCTGAAGCCCCTCAGACTTACCTGGAACATATTTTGATATGATTTACCTAATCTTTCCTCTTTTTTTCTCACTTCTTGGAGAATTTCGTACAATGTGTTTTGATTATATTCATCCTGCTCCCCAAACTCCTCCCAGATAAAACTCTGTTCCCTACCCACCTAACATTGTTTCCTCTTTTTTGTTGTTGTTGTTGTTTTAAACTCATTAAGTCCTATCTATGCTTCCCATACACTCTTAGACGTGTGTCCCTCTGCTGGAGCATGGTTCCCCCCTACCAAGGACCACACCCTTAAAGAAAACTAACTCTCCCACTCCAAGCCACTATCAATTTCTAATAGCTTCTCAGCTAGGGGTGAAACTTTGTGCCCATCTCCCCTCTCCATGGCATTTTGTCTGGGTTGAACTTGTTCAAGTCATATATACTGTCACAACCACAGTGAGTTCCTGTAAATGGACATTTCCTGTCCTGACTGCCTGTCCCCAAATACCTGGTAGTCACTTCCCAAATTACCACACAGAGGCTTATATTAATTATAAATGCTTGGTGATAGCTCAGGTTTGTTACTGACTAG
>CABHPH010137949.1:0-51250 GCA_902168325.1 Peromyscus nudipes | reverse complement strand
TATGAACCAAAACAATGATCAATATGGCACATTAACCCTAAGTGTCTAGTAGTGACCTGAATACCTTGGACGCCAGGTACTACACACCTAGCAAACTACCCCGGGCTAATGACATAGTAGGTCTCAGATAAGAATCCTCAACCACCACTTTAGGAAACTAGCATAATCCTGAACAACATTCTAAATATCTGTCCTTTTACCGACAGGTACGTACTTGGTAGAACTCAGCCCTCATTAAGGAAACCTCCCTTTGCAACAGGGAGCATTACAGAAAATCACAAACAATCAAAATATAGGGTTGTGGAGACAAGTCCTGAAGGCTATATCTACCGTACCACTCCTGCTCCTGAGACTCTGAGACCATGTCAGAAGATGAGGTCAAAATGTAAGAACAAGAGGAGCGAGGAGATTTCTGTGAGGTTGTGTCTCCTGGAAATATAAGAAGCTATACCCATAAAGAATCACCAACATGACTGCTTAAACATGAGCTGTAAAACTGCTAAACATTACTATAACAGAACGATATTAATATGTGGGCCTTACTTTGGGAATTCCAGAACCAAACATATAACATGAACCAAATGGCTCACATCTAACAGAACTATAACAATACTATAACTAGAACTAAAACAATAGACATGTCAGTATGAGTGGGGAAAGAGCCCAAGAGTTCTCAACTTCACACAAAAAACTTGGAACCTAAGCATACCAACTGGTTATTCAAAATTAAATGATCATCCCCGAAAACATACATTCAAGTAATATCATATATACCCAGCAGGTTGTATTTATGTTTATGAGTAAATATGTACATACATACATATATCTATAGAACAGCAATTAATGAAAAAGAGGCTATGAATTTTAACAAGAGCAAGGAGGGATATACGGGAGGGTTTGTAAAAAAGGGAAGGGAGAAATGATGTAATTATTTATAAATGATATAATTATATTAATCTCAAAAATAAAAGAAAAAATGAATTAATAGGTTTAGGGACAAAAAAAGAATCACTTTATTGTAAAGACCTTACAAAAAAAACCCACCACATAGCTATATAAACACAGTCACTCAAACAAGCACTCACCCAGACCCAAAGTCTATACATCACAATGAACTTCTACACAGGATAGTCATTCTGAAGCCAGGGAGCTTCACTTTTGATTTTATACTTTTAATTTTACTGGAATAAGTAAATACTTAATGGACTGTGATTGAAAAATCACAGTCTTATTAAACTAAAATGACTTTGAGGTAATCACAAAATGGATTTATGAGTGTTAGGGCATAAACACTCCTGAATAAACCACTAAAATGTGCTTTGAATGTTACAAGCCTGTGACTTCAGTTAATAAGAAACATAGTTAAAGAATCAAGAGGTTTGACTGTTATAAAATGAAACTTCTTGTTTACCTTAGTTCTGTTAATATTGTCCACAAATTCTAGAGAAAGCTAAGGAATGGACTATCAGCCCATACTTTTTGCTTTCCTGAAAGGAAAAAATGGCACAAAGTCTTAGAAAAGCTTGAACATATTCTATTCAACCCTGTAAGGATTTTTTTTTAAAGAAATTGATCTCTTTGTATAAAACCAACAGTCCCATTACACCTTCATAAGATAATTTATGTCTTTCTCTCCTTATCTACAATCTGAATTCATAATTAAAACATTGTTTGTAAATGCCTACATTCTTTCATGAACATTGAAGGGAAACAAACCATTTTCTCCCTAAATTATTGAGGACTGTTCAATTAGAAACAGAGCACAGAACGGCTCTGTGTCTTTTGCTTGTCTGCCTGAACACAGGCCAAAAATGGCACATCTCCTGTAAGATATAAAGACAGTACCAGCTAACATGGAAGATGCATCCATCTGAGCAAACCCTTCTCCCTTGTTATCTCACTGCAGACTTCCTCCTTGAAGACATGTTTTGATTTTGTTTTGTTAATCATTAAACAAGCAAGGCCCCTTCCATAATTTGGTTCAGGGATGTCCTAAGTAAGGCCCACATATTAAAAGTTGACCACCAGTATGGTGTTGCTTGGAGGTTCAGGGGTTGAGTGCAATATAAGGCTAATGGAAGCAGGACCCTGAAGATGATGGAAGTATCCTGTGTGTAGCACATGCTTCATTTCACTTCCTAGTCATCATGAAGAAACCACATTGCTACCCTGGGTTACCATTATGACACATGCCAGAGGCCCTAAAGTAACAGTTTCAGTCAATCACAATGGGAGTACTCTCAACCTGAATCAAACTAATCATTTCCTCCTTTATAAAATGAACATTTCATATATTCATTATAGCAGAGAAAAGCTAACATATACCTTCAGGTAGTCTTTATCAGGGTAAATATGCACAAGTCTGTTTTTCTCTTGTCTTCTGCTTCAGAAGAATGTCAATTGCAAACTTAATGAGGGTTGAGAAAATTTTGTATTTTTCACCCATTCAAAATCAAATGATATTTAATTAAACTTCATCACAAACTATGCTTGCAGGTTTTACCAAGAATTATTAATATAATTATTCATAAATTCATTATATTATCTATTATTTAAAATATGAATAAGTTTTTGAGACCATTTACATCTTGGGACCTGTATATTCTCCTTATAAATTTTAAATACAAAGTGATATACTTGCTTTAGTAAATACTAGTCAGTTGCAAACTCATAATTTAATTATTGTTCCTTCTTTTTAAGGTTAACCAAATTTGAGTCAAATTTAATTCAAATTGCATGTTATTATAGAGTAAAATAAAGAAAATAAAAATAGTGTTCAGAATTAATAGGCATACAAAATCATCATTACCCGTGGGTATAGCTAAATGAAACCTATCTATAGCGCACACACACCCCACTAAGGACAACAGGTGGTTTCAATTTCATGTTGATGCTCAGTCAAATGGCTACTGAAAATAGACAATGGCCAGAGTGTAATTATTTTCCAGTGCATATTGCAGTTATAATATTACCCATAAAAACTACAGAGTTGTCATAAAAATATCATATCCATGAATGAATAATTCAATAAAAGAAATTGAGAAAGTGGGTTGTAGATCTCACTTATGCTTGAAATGTGTTTTCCCATACAGCTTCATGGCAATTCAACTGCAGAAGCAATGAGTAAAATGGATCAAAAAATAGACAGCCTTCCTCAGCCTATTTCAATAACTAAGAGGAGCAAACCAAAAATCTAAGACTTTGGAGTCTGAAGCCATTTGCTGCTTCCTTTTTTAAAACAACATCCACTTTGACGCCTTCCTAACCCATAATGTCAATAAATCTTGAATGAATTCTTTACCTGTATTTTCCCAGTTGTTGCATGGGAAGGTAATTATGTCTTTGTGAGGTTTTGTGATCCAGGGTTTTGCCTGAAGAAAGCAAAGGCCCACATAGCCGAGAAAGAGTATTCAAACACTACAATTACCACTTCCATTAAAATTATATTTCCACTCTGCTTGAATGAGAAATGAAATTAGTTCCAATTCACAGTTTTCAATTGCTACAATTTCAAACTTTTTCATGAATTTAAGAAACTTTTTTTCATATAATTGGTCCAAATTGATATTTTTATTTTATTTAAAATGTTTTTTATCAGTGGAGAAGTGGTCCTGACAAGTATTTGAATTTCCTAGACAGACAAAAGGTAGAAAGAGGAACTAACAAAACTCATCGGGACAACAAAGATTCACTGGAAGAAACTGTGCTATCCAGCATTTTCATTATAGAAACATCTCTTTGGAAATGCACAGGACCAATAACTAAGTACAATCCTGAAGTTACTGGGAAGTAATTAATTGTCTTACAGAGCATGAAAAAGTAAACAGACAAGGGAAATACACAAATTTCAATGTTGAACCTAAAAATTGGAGTAATGTCTAAATTTGCTGATTAATTACCCAATTAATAAAAATATTTCTCAGTGACCTGAATTGCACTACTACTCCAAAGTAAGAGCTCCAAAGTAAGAGAATGAAGAAGGAAATCTTTGTAAGATATGAATTGTTTCTTCAGCAGTACATTCACTATGAAATCTTATACGAGCATTAACAATCTGCTTTCCTATTAGTCTTGCCAAAACAAATAAAGTTATAGCTAACATAAAATGGATTTAACTCAGCATCTGTGAGACAAGCAAGTGAAAGCACTGGTATTATACTAAGCAGTTCCAGAATTTAAAATACCTCCTGAAGTACAATTAAATAATTTAGAGGTTTAAAGATTATATTATGTTCAACTTAAAAATAATGTCATGAAATTTAGTGACTAATTTTGGAGTAATAACATTGTTTTATAGTGCACACATTACTTTTAAAAAGTCTTTTTCATAGTCAAGGTATATCAACTTTTATAACTCAGGTAAAACTGGTGACTTTACATAAGACAAGAATTTTGTTAACCAGCTCAGGAACAAAAATTTTATAACAAATGAAAAGCACATTGCAAACAGATGATAATAAAAATAAATTTAAAAAGCAATAAAAATATTTTGCATGGTTTTGTAATAATTTACAGTAAGATTGACCTCGTAGCTAAAATACGATGTTTTAATCATTACTACTTTGGGCTAAAAAATGGCAATGAATAGGTGGCATTGAAGCTCAAACTAAATCATATGCATTAGTATTCCAGATAGTATTCTAGCATTCAGGACTTACCTATATAGACTTTCAACCTTATCCTCATTCCCACTAGACAGACAGTTAGAAAATAGTAACCCCTTTAAACCTTGGGTTCAAAAGATGATCCGTTCCACCTTGTTGTTGATTGGTTTTGCTCTTTTGGGGGACCTGCCACCTAGCTCCCAAATAAATCACACATGGAGGCTTATTCCTAATTATAAATGCCAGGCCTTAGCTTGGCTTGTTGCTAGGCAGCTTTTCTTAACTTTAAATTACCCCATCTACCCCTTGCCTCTGGGCTTTTTCCTTTTCTTCTGTAGTCTTTCGCTATTACTCTGTGACTGGCTAGGTGGCTGGGTGGCTGGTCCCTTGCATTCTCTTTTCCTCATTCTTGCTCCTTCTTCTTTTCCTCCCAGATTTCTCCTTCTATTTATTCTTTCTGCCTGCCAGCCCCACTTATCCTCCCTCCTTCCTCACTACTGGCTGCTCTGCTCTTTATCAGGTGTTGTAGACAGGCAAAGTAACACAGCTTCACAGAGTTAAACAAATACAGCATAAAGAAATGCAACGCATCTTTGCATCATTAAACAAATGTTTCACAGTATTAGAAATGTAAAACATCTTAAAATAATAATTCTACTATACCACCTTGATATTTTCTATGGAAAAATTATGTTTGAATTGTCTTTGATAACATGCCAAACTCAGTTTCCAGTGGTTACCAACATTCTACTGCATTCTTCACTTAAGAAGTGACCGTTTCAAGAAGAAATGTGGTTATCTTGTGAGGACACAAAATTTCTGCTTAAATATCAAGTAACAAAGCCATTCTAAAAAGCTTAGTTTTAAAGAAGAGGTAGCCATGGAAGATAACTTTCTCAGAATATTATGTTCTCATCCAAGGTCTCTTCTTTTTCTGTCTTGGAGAAATGAACAATAGTCCTTCATGTCTATCCCAGCATTTGATATTCATCATTTGTCCTTTGAGGGGTGGAATCAACAGTTATACTGCATGACACTCAACAAGAGAGAGGTACATTTAGATATCCTTCCTCTTCTGATAACATTCAAAAAATTTAATCACTTTTATGTTTAACATCCTCAGTTAAATTGGGGAAGATAGGTAAAAAGACATGAATGAAATTAACAAATTTATGTTCAGATTTTATGAAATGAATACGAGTTTTTTGTCATTAGGGCATGTCTGGTGCTCAGATATAATTAATTTGATTGCTGGTAATATGACAGCACATAGCACCACACCAAACTTCATCCCATTTGTGTCTTTGTTTCGTGACCTAAGGTAACTTATATCACCTTGGTTTCTTTGACTTTTAAAAGCATACTATGGGTCATACTATTTTAAAAATGAGAATTCTTTTAAAAAGTAAAGCATAAAATAATAAGCAAGTTTCATGATTTTCAGCAGTTGGATCAGTAGATATAGAGATATACTGAAAATTATGGCTCTCTAGAGAATATATTCTATTGGCACAGTAAACGAGAAGCTAAGTATTAGTGCACTGTGCTATTTTAGAGAAAATTTGTCATATTCCTGTGATGTTTGAAGTATCTATGGTTGTATGAAAGGAAATTGCTCAAATTATAGCCTAGAGACTAAAGAAAACCAAGACTCAAGCACAGTTTCACTGTGGTTTAACCACAAGTGTCCATTAAAGATTAAGGCAACTTCATACTGTTAAACACCACAGATAATATCAAAGCATTAGTAAGATAAATCAATGGTCATTTGAAATTGTCCACTTTCAAAGCAAGCTATATTTCGTTTGGATCCCTGTGCGCATTTATACCTACAGCATGCTCTTCTAATGTATGAGAATAAAACACAGTATGCATTAAAAGAGAATAATTTTAGTGTGAAAAGTCAGAAGGCATACTTCACAGTGTATTCAGGGTTTGTGACTTAGTATTGGGTAAGAGTCCCTTAAGAATTGGTAATGCCTATCATAGCTTATTTTTCTTACGTCGTTCACTAGTCTAAAAGATTAAACTTGGATTTCTATTCTTGTCACATTGAAGGAGATGATAGGTAATTATGTTGATTATCTGGTAGGAGGAGAGAGGACAGATATGAATATTCTATTAGGAAGGTAGATAAATAGATGTATCCCTTTAATAGAGAGCTTAGATACTAGGCTAAAGGAATAATAGCTTCTACCTCAGGGAAACAGGCTCACTTGCTAATAATGTGGTGGCTTTAATTAAGGGAAAAGTAACAAAGATAAATAAAATTAAAGAAATCAAGGTTGACGATTAGCGTGAAAAAAACGAGGCTATCTCTTCACCTGGATTACAGGGATACCTCTAGTAAATCCTATCTGAGAAACCTGTGGATCTTGGATTCACAGCAACCTGTAACACAATACCAGATGCTGAAATGTGACTACATAGCATAGGAATACCATGAAAGTGTCCGCTGCAAACATGACAAACATCTTACTTCAAAGAATTTCCCTTGTTACCCACACTACAGTTTACTGGTCATTAACATGAATCTCTTAGTTTACCAAAGCACTACTAAGAATCTTAACTCTGATATGACAAGAGAGAAGTACTTTAGTTAACATAAAGTCAGAATTCCTGTGTCATAAGCTGCCCCCACAAAGTCTCAACAACATGACTACTTAAACATGAACTGAGCAAGAATAACATCAATGGACATACTAACATAGATGGGGAAAAGATCACAGGGCATCAACTCTACAGAAAGGACTAAAGGCAACTAAGGAATTCTGAAAGAAGGAGAAACAGTCTTACTTAAGGAAGAGCACACCAATTGATTATCCAATACAAAATGGTCCGTTATGAAAACATATACATACAAGTAACATAATAGACTGAGAGGTTGTATTTATGCATTTAAGAATATGTGCGCCGGGCGGTGGTGGCGCACGCCTTTAATCCCAGCACTTGGGAGGCAGAGCCAGGCGGATCTCTGTGAGTTCGAGGCCAGCCTGGGCTACCAAGTGAGTTCCAGGAAAGGCGCAAAGCTACACAGAGAAACCCTGTCTCGAAAAACCAAAAAAAAAGAATATGTGCATGTGTGCACAAGCTCACCCCCCTACCATACACACACACATCTTTTTTTTTTCACTACCCTGGTTTGTGCAGCTATTACAGGTCATATACACACATATGATGACAAAAGAATCTACAAATCACAACAGATGGAGAGAACATGTGACTGCACTCCATTAAGTTAAAAAATTCAAAAAGATATGGAAAGATTTGTAGATTCATCCAAACCACCAAAGTTAAACAAAGAAAACAGCAACAGACTAAAAAGACCTTCAACAAATATGGATGTTGAAATAGTACTAAAAATCCTCCTGACCAAAAAAAAAAAAAGCCAACAACAAAACAAACAAACAAAAACAAAAAACAAAACAAACAAAAACAAAAAACAGCCCCATATGGATCCACAGCAGGTTTCTACTAGACTCTCAAAAAACAACAGCCAATACCTCCTACATTATTCAAAAAATAAATAAAAAACAAAATCAGAGAAAACATTTCCATACGCCATCTATGAAGCCAGTATAATTCTAATACCAAAGTCAGGCAAAGACACAACAAAAATGTAAAGCTACTTACCAGTACCTGCGATGAGCATAGGTGAAAAAGTCTTCAATAAAATGCTTTCAAATACAACAAAAGAGCACATATAGAAAATTATCCTCTATGACCTGTTGCCTTTATTCTATAGAAATAAGAATAATTCGACATATATGCCAGTAAATATTACCAATGATATAAGTGGACTTGAAGATAAATATCACATATTTGTGTGGTGAAAATTTGTGAAATGAATAAAAGATCCAATTAAGGCTGCCAGGTTCCTTAACAAAGGTTCCTTCTCAACAGCCTGAACTGAGATAATGCAGCAGAAAATCATCAACTACGCTAACCCAGAGGCCGTTCAGACAGCAAAGGGATGGGATGAGTGCAAAGTATTTTAGTATCCAAATATACTCATCTCCAAACTCCTGATTACTAGAATTGAATAGAAGCAAGGAGCTGAAGAGATGGCTTGACAATTAAGAGCACTTGTTGCTCTTGCAGAGGACCCAGGTTCCATGCTCAGCATTACCATGGTAGATCAAAGGCTTCTACCACTTAAGTTCTAGGGGTTCCAATGTCCTCTTCTGGCCTCTTAGGGATGCAGACATGAATGTGGTACTCACATATACAAACAGGTAAAACAATCATTTACATAAAATAAAGATTGTTTAAGTTGAAGAGTAAATTGAAATGTTTATTTAGCCAGTCTTTCACAAATTAAGGCTCAAAATAATTTAATTTCACATTGTTTACATTTTCTGTTTGATGATTATTATCAATAAGAAGAAGTATTCATGAAAATGTCTTGTTGTTTTAAATAAAAATGTAATTTTTAACTATTTCAAAATTGATTTTTTTATCAATTATGATCATGGGAAAAAAGAAAAATTTCAATGGAAAAGTCTTTGTATGTTATTTGTAAGAATTCAAAGATCTACTCTCATTTGTATCTAAAACTGTTTATCAATACAGTGCTTTGTGAACTCCATAAGAGCTTCTTTTTGAAATTTCTTATGATCGATATTCCATAACACTCATAAATTTTATATCACTAATTATACATTCATCAGGAAACATCATATCCACCACCCATTTCTCTTTCACCAGAACCTTTGATGATGAATCTACACATGTTGATTATCGCCTGCTTCCCACAGCAGCAAAGTTGGCACAGAATTATCCCATGTTATCATGTGCTTCTCTATCCCTCAAAGCACCAGGGCAAGGAAATTCTCTTGAAAAAAAATGAGTAAATATGCCATGTGACAGGTACCATTCTATATTTTAAGCATGAATTCAGGTAATTATCATAATTCCAAAAATAGTATAATTGTCCAGTTATAATTACCCTGGAAATTACTGGAGCAAAATGTAGTTAAGTAATGTACCTTACATCACACAGCATTACTGGTATTCTAACATGAACACATGGTTACAGGGTCTGTTCTTTCAACCTCTGTATCTACTGTCATTATAAAATGCAAACATAAGTACATGCTAAATTCTCTATCAGTTTGGAATGGTATCTATGCCCTGTATTTGGCAGTTTACAAATTGTAGTAAAAGAGCTTTATGATTCTATATCCTCAAAACTTCAAATGTACTATGTAAAAACAGGTAAATATAAGTACATATAAAATGACTATGAGATAAAATTATATTCTCACTGGAGTAGTCAACAAATATAGTCAGAAAAAAGCATGTCAAATTTAACAAATGTTGAACTGTCTCATTTAATAAAAAAATTATAGAATATTATAAACCTATCACAGTTTTGAAAAGCAAACAAGATTCTCCAATTTTTTTACAGTTTACTACTGCTGTTAAAAATGTAATATGTATTTATATTCATATTCATTTCACTTTTAAAAATTGTGATTGTCTCTGTTTAATAAATATGTAAACCCTTCAGTGAGTAATTAAAATTCCCCAAGGAAATTGTTATGTATTTAATCTGCAATGCCACACTCATGTTCTAATGTCTGTTCCCAGCTCTCAGCACTGGTTAAAGATGTGACACCTTTCAGAAATTCGATGAGAACTGGAGAGAGCTAAGTCGGTAAAGTGCTGCTCAAGTATAAGGACCAGAATTCAATCCATAGAACTCATTCATGGACATAATGGCAGCACTAGTGATCCCAGTACTTCGACGGAAGAGGCAGCTGATCTTTAGAGCTCTCTGGCCATCTAGCTGAGTGTAGTCAGTGTGCTTCAAGCCAATGAACGTCTCAAAACAAAGGTATACAGCTGCAGAATGGCACTCAAGGTTGATCTGTGACCTACACACACAGACACAGACACAGACAGACACACACATACACACACACACATACACACACACACATACACACACACACACACACACATTAGTGATATTTTATTTGTACTGAAATGTGATTTGTATGTTAATAAATAAAGTTGCCCAGGGGTCAGAGCTATTAGCAAGCCATAGTGAAAGCTGGGCAGTGGTGGTGCACGCCTTTAATCCCAGCACTTGGTAAGCAGAGCTAGGTAGATCTCTGTGTGTTCAAGGATACAGCCAGCATTGGAGACACATGCCTTTAATCTCAATACCAACCATAGAAGACCTGGAGGTCTGTACAGACAGGCAGTGACTAGGAGGTCATGTGGTTGGGTTTACAACCAATAAGAAGGCAGAACAGAAATGCTATAAAAAAAGACAGACATAGGAAGTAGGTCTCTTTCGGAGATGTACAGCAACAGCAACAGGAAGGGTAAGGTTTTTAGCTCTTAGCTATTGCTCTGACCTCTTGGCTTTCATCTTTGTATTGGCTTTGTGTTTCTTATTTAATAAGACGGCTGGTTACATCTACACAGACACACAGACAGACAGACACACACACACACACACACACACACAAACAGACACACACACTCACACACGACACCACACACAGACAGACACACACACACACACAGACACAGACACACACACTCACACACGACACCACACACAGACAGACAGACAGACAGACACACACACACACACACACACACACACACACACACACAGATGAAATCTTGCTGGCATACACAGCACACTGTAAGAGACCTCTGGAGTGAGCCTTGCCTTCCTTCTTGGCTGTCTCTCTGTTTCCTGCCCCAATTACTGCCACCATGAGGACAGCCATCATGCCTTCCTCACTATAGTAGACCAGGATCCTCTGGAACTAGATTCAGAAATAAATCTCTTCTACTCCTAAGTTACTCTGTGAAGTATTCTGTAAAAATAAAGCAAATGTTATAATTACAGACAAAATTAGAAAATGAGTTATGTCTATCGGCTTTGTAAGTTTCTTCCACATAGAAATAACAGGAATCAACTTTTCATTAGTGTTTCTAGTGATTCAATATTAGAAATAACACTAGTTGAAAATTTAAAAGCTATTGGTATAGAAACAAAAAGAAATTCTTTGATGCTAATGTCTAAGAATATTTGTAAATTATTATCCGTTATTATAACTTACTTTCCTCAAAATTTGTGTAATTTAGATACTATCTGCAAATATGTAATATGATACTAATTACAAATATGTTATAATGTGTATTAGACCACATGTTGACAAACAGTGAAAATTTTATTTGTAACTATTGCACATTTAATTGATGGAAGTTGCATGGTCTAACACAAAATAACAGCAGCAAAATACAGAATATGTTTTATGTGTTTATAATTATTTTGCAGTTTCTCTGGGGATTCCCTCACTTTTATTCAGCTTCTATGACTAGTTCTCTGGAGGAAATTTATGTTTCCTTTGTAAGTTTTCTGTGTTCAAACCTTAGGTTGAAACCAGTGAAACTTACAAACAGAAGCTGTGTCAAGGCCATTAAAGAGTCTAAAAAAACTAGAAAAGTTTACATTCAAAATTTCCCTAAATGTTCCTAAATGCATGAATGAATAATATTAAAATTAATGAAGTTTTGTAGTTTGTACACTCTGCTGAAGTTAGAAGTTAATTCACTAAGCATATATTACAATAGGAATATAATCACATGTCCAGAAATCTCGATGCCTTTCATTTTCAAACTAATAAATTTCTAGTGTAAAATTTATTACTTACTTTATTCTAGTGACTGAAATTTTGTACCTGTTTTACAGCCTTCCATAGAATATTTATTATTCAAAGTAGTAGTTAAGATGTACAAAAGTAGAAAAGATTTTATATACAATATTTAGAAACACTACAAACATTAATATGTTCCATTTACAGTATCTGCCAAAGAAAACACCCAGTTCTGGATTTATTATATTTCAGAGTATTATTTTAATAATTTGTTGTTGAAGCCTCTATTCATCACCCAATTTCAAAAGCCTTTAGTAGGTGTCTACTTATACAATGGTGTTAAATTTTGCCTCTAGCCTTACCACATGTCACATTTCACCTGGAACTGTCCCAAATTAAAACAACTCATGCCTCGAAAACAGTTTAGCATTTAATAAATGGAGAAAATAAAACATGGGCTTGGGAAAATGTACTTACAAAATTGCTAAGCAAATTTTCTGGAGATAATTTATCTACCTATGTTGGATCAAAGTAAGATTTGGACATTGTCTTACTTAGGGTTTCTATTGCTGCAACTAGCAAGTTGGGGAGGAAAGGGTTATCAGGCCTACACTTCCACATTGTAGTCTGTCACTGATGGAAGCCAGGATAGGAACTCAAATAGGGCAGGAACTGGGAGGCAGCAGCTCATGCAGAGGCCATGGAGCAATGCTACTTACTGGCTTGCACCTCATGTCTTGCAAAGCCTGCTTTCTTACAGAATTCAGGACCACCAACCCATGGGTCATCCCTCCCAGAACAGGCTGGGCCTTCCTCCATCATTCTCTAAGAAAATGATCTACAGGACTGCCAACAGCCCACTCTTATGGAGGCATATTCTCAGTTGAGGTTTCCTCCTTGCAGATGGCTATAGTTTGTGTTAAGTCAACATAAATCTAGCCAGGAAAGTATTGCATTCCAGTACCATCAATTAACTTTTACACACTAGTAAATTATCTAAAATATTACCTCTGTCTTTAATAAAGTTATGAAGTGTGAAAAATTAATAATTTCTGACAAGTTAGACTATTTTCATCTTCTGAAACATGTGCCACTCTTTTTGTGTTGGGGGAGAGGAGTTAATGCCCACTATTTGATAGTGAAAGAGTATCTGTAGTCAATGGTCTTCTTCTGCATGGATAGAATATAAGTTATCATCCCATTAAGTAATGATCAACAATTTGAATGATTTTTGTAGAAAATGCAACGGAGATCACTTATAGAAATAGTTTTAGGAGTACTCCATGGAATTTCATATTGTTGATGTATTTTCAATATGCCATGCAGCAACTCTCAATTTGTAGGCTTTTATCTCTCTGATTGTTTGCTTTGGCTTTTTCTATCAACATTTACTATATTAAATTGACAATGCAAAATTTTAAAGTATTTTATATAAAAATAAGCATAGTAAGTTATGAATATTTATTATACTTAAGGCTAAATAACTATCTTATATAGCAAGTACATAAAATATTCTAAAATACATGTCATAATGTGAGACAGATATATTCTCAAGGTTGTCCTTGCTTTAGTCTGTTCCAGTGTTTTGTACTCTACTGGATACCAGCTATTGGCTAAACTAGAACTTTGATTTTTTCCTAATTCCTTGAGAATTTTGTGCAGTGTGTTTCAATCATATTCATCCCTATCCCTCCTCCAAGACTCCCAAGTTCCATCACTAGTTCCCTACTCACCCCACTATGTGTTCTCTTTTTCTTTTCTTTTTTGAAAAAAGTTGAGTATAATTTATAGTGTCCATATATTCTTGAATATGTTTCTTTGAACTGAAGCATGGTCTACTTACGTGGGACCACACCCTTAATAAAAACTGATGCCTGCTCGCAAAGGCTATCATTTGCCAACAATCCATCAGCAAGGGATTGGACCTTGTGCCCACCTCCCCCATCCATGCTAAGATTTTTGTCTGGTTTGGGCTTGCACAGGTTTTGTACGTGACATATACTGTGACAACTGCTGCAGGTTCATATGTGCAGCTACCCTTCTGTGTCTACAAAACACCATTCCTTCACAGTCACCTACCACCCTTGCCTTGTAGAATCTTTCTGCCCCCTCTTCTGCAATGAACCCTGAGCCTTGGGAGGAGGGAATATAAATGCCATTCAGGACTGGGCATTCGTAAGTCTCTTTTTCTCTAAACCTTGGCCAGTTGTATCTTTGTTACTAGTCAGATACTTTTTAATTACGAAAAAAATGAAAGTGTTATTTTTTACTCTATATTGATTTTCAAAACACTGATGTATTCCATGTTAAATAAGAAAAGCATCATATTATTACTTATCTCAGAAATGTCTTTAAGACTAGGGAAGCTATCAAATTACAGTGAAGAACGTAAGTTCTCTAAAGTTCTCATTCACCTTAAAGTCTAAATGTTAACAGTGACAACAAACACTGTTAGGATCTGGCTTGAGCTAGATAACTTTTGCCCTATGGTTTTCAATACCAATATCTGCCCCCAAACTAAATACCCATGGCTTATGTGTCAATCATTCTAAAAAGTGGCTTGGTTGACTTGTAACTTAAGTAATTGGAAAAGTGCTTTTGTTCTAGACAACCCTGACACTTTAAAAGCATCAGCAGCTGGACCATGTACTTTTGTTGTCTTAATCAGTAGAAATACTGGAAGGACCAAGCCATAACAGGTTGCTCAGTCTTCTCTCAGAGATCAGGCCTCAATTTAGTTTCCTGAGACTTGAGCATGAACAAAAGACATAGTCTTGCAGTAGCTCCCTTTCTGCATGTACCCTGACTGCTCAAGGTTCAGACAGTTGTTTATTGTTTGAGACCCCTCACCACTTAGAGCTATGTGCATGGGTCAATGTGAATGTGCAAGGCCAGTCAGCCCCCATGGCAGCTCAAGGACAAAGCCTGGGATTTATCCAGGCCTGCCCAAAAACGATAATTGTAACCCCCAAGCAGTAAATTCAAAAGTAACACACCCTCACCCAATCATATGACACCAAGGCTTGTACCACCCCATTTGTGGTTTTTCCCTTTAAAAACCCCTCACCCTGAGAGCTCAGGGCCGTCATCCTCCACCCGCTGTGTTGAATGTTGGACATGGACCAAGTCCAGGCTTGCTTGTTATCAATAAGCCCCTTTGTGGTTTGCATCAGATATTGGCTTTGTGGTGGTCTTTCTCGGGGGTCTTTCGACACAGGCACAGCAATACTAAAGGGTGGACAAGGTATAGAACATCTTATAAATAATATTTTCAATAGACTTTTGGAGCTCTCTAAAATTATTTAAATGTCCCACAGAGATCCAAGGACCACAGTTTGAGAATCACTACCATAGTACATTTTTTTTAGTCCTGATGTCATGCTGATGTCTGCATTTTCATAGCTCCATAAGGTAACTAGAAAAATGTTACACTTTATTTTGATTCTAAAAGAAAATATCCTCATCTTTGTTTAACCACAGCACTGTTTTCCAAAGGGGAAAGATGGTAGCAGTTTGCAGTCTCATCATTTGCCTTTATACAATGCTGAGGTTGCAGCCACACCTGTAGATGCAGTAAGGTTTCCTAGGAGTAGACAGATGGGCATTTTTAGTGTTCTTTTATTTATGAGCAGGGGACAATGCGCTGTAACTTTTCTAAAGTATTGAGGGTCATACCACAAATAAGGAGGAATTAAAGGACTAAAACTATATATGGACTCTGGAAAACCAGCAGCATTTATGAGCAATATGACTAAATTGATGAGATTTGAATGAGGTCTTGAATACATGGTGAGTAAAACAGAAGATATTGAAAACTTGGGGCTGAATAGATAGCTCAGTGGTCAAGAGCATTGGCTGATCTTCCAATGGAAGCAGGTTTGAATCACAACACCCACATAGCAGCTTGCAACCCTCTGTAAAACCAGTGTCAGGGAATCTGATGACCTGGTCCAGCTTTCACTGTGAGCAGAAACACACATAGCACATAGATGACAGCAAAACACCTATACACATAGAATAGTATTGTTTTTTAAAATAATAAAGAGGTAAAACAGCTACAGTCTTTTCAATTACAAAACAGATAGTAAGCTAAGCATTATTTTTATTATAGATAAGAACAGCAACATCATATAGAATTCTTACATTCAAACATGATGCTAACAAATATGTAAAGTGTGTATTTATTTACATTCTCAAGTTTGGCACAGTTGCACTCTATAAAGTCTCTGAGAACTCTAAAATAGTGAAGGTTCAATCAATTTCATATAGGGATATAAGCATGGAGAGACCTGAAAGACTCTGATTACATCACTTTCATTACTGAAATTACAATGTAAAATAATAAGGTTTTAGAAAAATAAGCATTAGACCAGCATTCACAGTCCACTCTTCTACTTATCCACATTTCTACAAAACACAGTTGGTATTTTAAAATGAAATGCTTGTGCTGCCTTCAAAATGCAAACTCTATATTAATTTAAAGTTTAACATTTTCATACTATGTTTACACTTTAAAATGTATGGGCTACTGAAGAAGGATGTGACATTTTCCAGGCCCTGGAAAACATGAGCATAAATTGTTTTGTCTTAGTCTTATAACATTCTCTACTATGAATTATATTACTCATCATCTCATGAATCTAACAAATCTGGCCACCTGGTCATCTTGGCCATAGCGTTAGAATGTGCCACAAATAGTAGTTTAGCAGTTTCCAGAGTACACTCATGTGAAAGTCAACGGTGACTGTTTCCTCCCTTTAGTTGATTTTGCATATTAATGCTTCATGAAGATTAAACTCACAGTCCAATCTACGGCTATGCCGAAGAAGCTGGTCTAGCACGTTTACTGTTCGAAAGGCACAGCATAGTCTTCCTGTGCTTTTTGTCATAGTATAAACATTTCAACACTATGCTTAGGTTGCAAAGTTACAAAGAATGAGGTATTAAATGAACTACAAAAATAACATGTACTTTTAATATAACTGCTAAAATAACAGGCATAATGTTGCCTGAATTTGTTGACATTCAACCACACATGTTTTGGACAGTAGAGTTTTTTTTTTTCTCGGCTTTAAGAACATCACTGAATGACAGCAAAAGGCATGTGAGTGCTGATTTGCTGCTTACCAACTCATACTAAAGAAAGAAGTTGAATTCACAAACATGGCATCCACAATATGGGTACTTACGAGGCTAACAAAATGGAAAATTCTAAGGTACATAGGATTGTAAAAGTGATAAAATACACCAAATTAAGATGAAACCAAAGGTTTATTTTATCTGTGAAATAAACATGCTACTCCCTAATAATGTAACACTACAAGAGGATTCAAGATTCAAGGTTCAAGGGTCTCCATCCCTGGTGCATGAGTGGGCTTTTTGGAGCCTACTGCCTATGATGGGACACCTCATGCAGCCTTGAGACAGGGGAAAAGGCTTAGACCTGCCTCTATTGGATATGCCTCCCCATGGGAGGGGGAGGCTGGAGGGGTGATAGGAGGGAAGAGGGGGATCTTTGATTGGTGTATAAAATGAATGAAATTTTTTTCTTAATTAAAAAAAAGCAAAAAAAAGATTCAAGGATTCTATGTGCAGTTGCTTGCACATAGGGTAACATAAACTTTCAGGCAGTTTAGATACTTTTAATGCTTAGTTCTCAACTCAGCTGCCCACAGGGGTCTGATGAAAAAGACAGATGTCAATCATTGTGCCAAGGTTTAGTTTTGAATAGAATATTGGCATTGAGTCAAGACATTTCAACTAATGAAGAAACACACCAAGTTCCATCAAAAATATCATAAATCATAAAACATTACTCTAGGTCTTAATTACACTTTGAAAATAATTTTTGCAATAGTATTATCTTGAGTCAAATAGATTCAAGAAGTGTTCAAAGGGGCATGAAATATAGAAATATACATAAAGAAAATGTCACTTCTATCCGTTTAGAGGGACACATGATCATATTGAATCTTCCTACCTTTATAAAGAGCTAATTTCTCCATTTTTCCAAGTCACAAGCTTGAAACTACTACATAAAATATTCATCACTACATAAAAAGCAAATAGTAATGAAATATTGTTTTTGTTTTCACTATCGTAATTGTCTGTTTCTTTGTTTTTTTTTCTTTTCAAAACCCAGGAATTACTGATTAAAAGGCACAAGTGCTCTATGAATGATTTATTTAAATTAACCTGTGATGTTTTTATACGTCCATAGTTATTTAAGCATGCCTTGTTAACTGTTTTAAATGCTATTATGTAACATTTCTGACAGTATCAATGCTGATCCTGTGATTCATGTCATAACATGAAATCAGTGAAATGTGGTGCTGCAGACATTTCAGAAATCAGTATACACAATGATCTTCCCCTTATTCAGTAACAGAAGCGACTAAAAGAGCATCTTCAGTGTTTTATCCTTACTTTGTCACTTTAATGCTAAGTAACATTGAGTTATAAATCTCTGTCATGGAGCTCAGTTGAGAATCTCCATATGCAAGTCCATGGTCAACTATCCAATACTGTGGGTCCATCCATTTTCTTCTTCAGTCCTTAAGAGGAAAACGTCTAGTATCCTAGAATCTGGCTCAAGCTTGTTCTGGTATTAACACTGAATCTAATACAACTCTCTAAGAGACACTGCTGAGAAAACTGCCTCCTTCAAAAACTGGGCTAAGAGAAATAACAGAACATTTAAGTTGAATTAAACATTCTAAAACATATGCACTTGATGTCATGACATAAACACTTTGAAGGAATAAAGGAAAATCTAATGTCAAAACTGGACAGAGAGGAAGAAAAGGAAGGAGAATTTAATGGATTTGGGGGGAGGGGGAAACTGAATGAAAAGAATATCAGATATGAAGTCTAAGGGAATGAGTTTTCAAGAAACAGATTCAAATGAAAAATTAATAAAGGGCATTGCATAAAGAAGTAAAATCATCAAATGAATAAAAATCATGTTTAACAAGAAAAAGGAGAGGATGAAACTGTTCACATAGAAAAACAGGCAAAGGAAGACTAAAATAATTATAATTGGAGTGTAAAAAGATTTAAATATTATAAAGTATGTAGCTGTGAGAAAATTTTCCCTCCCAAATAAAATAAGACTTGATCCTATATAGCAAAATGTAAGTATTTTCAATAACAGCATTTCAATAACTCTGGCATGTATCTCACAACATTATTAGAGTTTAAAAATAAATTCTTTGGGGACTTCAAACAAAGATAAGAACTACTTTCTTAAAGCAAGAAAATTGGAATTTTCTTTCTACTTTCAAAAATAACTTAAAAAAACATGGCACAAATAGAACACCGAAATAAAGAAGAGAAATGTCAGACAAAGATGTGATATTCAATAAAATAGACTACTGGCAATGGGTGAGAGAAAGCCCGAACTGACCTACCTACTCTGGTAATAGGATGGCCAAACACTCTAATTCTCCTGCTAGAAATCTCATCCAATGACTAAGGGAACTGGATGCAGAGATCCATGGCCAGGCCCCAGGTGGAGCTCCAGGAGTCCAATTGGCGAGAAAGAGGAGGGTTTGTATGAGCGAGAATTGTTGAGACCAAGATTGGAAAAAGCACAGGGACAAACAGCCAAACGAATGGAAATGCATGAACTATGAACCAATAGCTGAGGAGCCCCCAACTGGATCAGGCCCTCTGGATAAGTGAAACAGTTGATTAGCCTGAACTGTCTGAGAGGCACCAGGCAGTGGGACCAGGACCTGTCCTCAGTGCATGAGCTGGCTGTTTGGAACCTGGGGCTTATGCAGGGATACTTGGCTCAGGCTGGGAGGAGGGGACTGGACCAGCCTGAACTGAATCTTCCAGGTTGAACTCAATCCCCAGGGGAGTCTTTGCCCCGGAGGAGATGGGAATGGGGGATGGGCTGGGGGGAAGGCACCGGGAGGGGGCGGGAGGGGGGAGGACAAGGGAATCCATGGCTGATATGTAAAATTAAATTAAATTATAAAATAAAAAAATACAACATAAAAAAAAACGTTTTTCAAGTGCCCAGGATATAGAAAAACAGAGTTGATTTTGCATAGCCTCAGGAGCGTTCCATTTCTACTTTTAGTATGGGACATAACAATCATAATTATCAAAACAAACTTACAATTGCTCAGAAAATAATGAAGTATATGTATCATGAATAATGTTCTACATGAGAATTTCAAGCCTTACATTGAGCAATTATGGCTTTATTTGGTAGGTCAAGTGAGTATCCATCACCACACCAGACTCTGTACAGAGACCATGCATTGCACATGGCAATTTTTGAATGGAGCAATTTCTTCAGTCAAGAGCCAGCTAAGTCCATACTCTGTTTAAAAACTTGTATAGTATAATGCATATTTGAAAGATACAGATATGAGCCTATACTAAGCTAAATGTAGTAAAGCCTTAAAAATATAAAGATCTGGGAGGAAGGATATATGAGTGTTCTTTGTAGTATTATTTTTGTAATTTTTCTGTAAATTTGAAAATATTTTCTATTAAAAATTTCCTTGCTATGCAGTAGTGGAACATGCCTTTAATCCCAGCATTTGGGAGGCAGATGCACATGGATCTCTGTGAGTTCAAGGCCAGCCTGGTCAACAGAGCAAGTTCCAGGACACCTAGGGCTACACAGAGAAACCTCATCTCAGAAAGCCAAAAGAAAAAAATTTTTGATATTGCATATAACCTAAAAGAAATTATCTGCATAATGCATTTACTCAGGAGCACAGGAGAAGTTTTGGCTTTTAAGCTTTAATATTTTTATCAATCCCAATATAGATTAATACTTCCAATTCAAACTACAATTACATTTTGCTGTGTATTTCTGTGTGTTTCTCTAAATCTTGTCTGTGTGTCTCAGCAGTTACTGTACCCTCCTAGAGAATAACCACAGGGACTTTAGTAATGATATCCTCTTTTTCCCTAAGATACTTTCTTGTGTTTATCCTTGGGAGATGACAGCAAGACCAGTATGGCAGACTTCTTTTAGTCTCCTCTTTGTTCCCCTCTATAAGCTTGTAGTTTCTTTTGAAACAACTTCTCCTACAAAATTAATCACACTTAAAATACTTTTCTCTGCAGGTTCTTACAAAAACACTTTCCCTCTTATCTAGGAAGCATGTAGCAGCAGCCATGATCTTAGGAGACTTCCCGCTGCCTTAATCAACTCAGGCTACTACTTATAAAATACCACCGACAATGTGGCTTAAAACCTCAGACATTTATTTTTTAAAGATATGAATGCTGGAAAACCCATAATCAAGAGGCTTAAACTTGATTCCTAACAATGGTCTACACCCTAGCTTGCAGGCATATACTTCACATATTTACATGGGTGGATACTGAAGGAAAGCTCTGTGGCTTTCTTCCTCCTCTTACAATTTTTTCAGCATGTGGTCTAGCCTTATGACTTCATTAGAAACAATTAACCACATATCAAAAACAAATACTATCAGAGTCCAGAGTAGTTATTCAATATATGAATTTAAGATTTCACAAATATTCTTTCCCATCAGTTCCCCAAACTTTCCTTTCCTTTTAAGGTTTCCTTGGATCTTCACCCCTTTTATAAGTAACACCTTTAAGAAAGTTTCTTTCTTTGTATGCTATTACATTTCTGTAGAGATGTTATCTGGTCTGTAATACTAGTAGGAGGAAAAGTAGATGAATGATATGAAGTATTTAAATACTGGAAGTAGTTTGAAATTTGTGGATGGTAAAAATGTAACTATTAACGTGCACAGTACCTTTCAGAACTATGAATGCTACCCAATGGTTCTGAAGCTTCAGATCCATACCAGCTTGATTTCATCATTTTCTATGACACAAGTATGTTGTACACTCATTGGTAAGATTTTACAATCATGTTCTGTAGCATAACCAAGAGCAATGACAAGAGCTTGTAATGTTTGGGTATGCAAAACCACAGAGGTTTCCTAATGAGATCTAAGCTTGCTTTACCCAGCAGGAATGCATAAGGGGATAGATTGACCATGTGCATGGTTATTGGATGTTTGGAATGGTCTGTACTTGGCTGTGCTAGGGGGAGGTCTTTTGTTACACCCCTTGGCATTCCTTTAAAAAAGCCCTTCAGAAGAGACAGAAGGGGCCAGTGGATAAGGATCCAGGCCTTCCTGAGCTATCCGGTGTTTCTATCTGTCTCTCTCCCCTCTATCCTTCTATCTAACTATTTCTCACTTCCCCCTCCTCAAGAGTACCCTGGAGTAAAAGTGGGAGCGGTTCTCCCACATTTGGGTATATATAGGAACTTGCTGCCCAACACTTCTAAAAGAAGTAAGCTATTCTTGACATCAGGGTTTTATGTGTGTTGAGAAGGGACATTGATATAAATAATAAGTCATACACAGCTCTGAACCCTGTGAACTTGCTGGCTTGTCAAGATACACCTACTGGTGCAAGAGTAACAATAACACTACAGGATTAGTCAACCAATTTCTGGTTGGATTTGAGGACTGCTCCTCAAAACGAAACCCTCCTATCACAATTATTGCTCCAAGAACCCATGATGACACAGATTATAGGCTCTGGGGGAGAAGCTAATACTATTATTCTGCTAAAGAAGCACAGTACTAAACCAAATCCTACATTTAACATTAAATCCATTAATCAATGCATCTCTCAACCATCATCTGAGAACACTCTATTTGCAGTAGATGGTGATTAGCACAGAGGCCAAAGTAAAGAAAGAATAAGAGAATGCAGAATGCTCGTGTGTGTGTGTGTGTGTGTGTGTGTGTGTGTGTGTGTGTGTGTTGTATCCCCTTCATAGTCTCTGAGATCATTTTGGAAGAGAGGTTGGAAATAGTGTAAGAGCCACAAGCAGTCTTCTGGATACAGCAGGACAGCTGCACAAATAAACTTACAGGGTTGCAATAGCATGCCCAAAAGCTGTGAAAGTCCAAGCCTGACCAAATCCTAATGTGGAGAGGAGCATTGAGTACATAGTTAAATCCCTAGCCGTGGAGAGATTACAAACGGATAGTTGTTGTGATGGGCAGAGACACTTTTCTATAATACTGTAGACCCTGGCAGAGTTGACCATTCTCCAGTAGAAAATCACACATCTAAAAATATTTATGTAGCACAAAATGACGTTAAAGGGTTTAAAAAGAACAGAAGGATAAAATTGGATGAGTAGATAAAGGAAGTGGATATGGGAAATATTTGGGGGGTATATATGATCAAAACATGTTTATGAAATGCTAAAAGAACTAATATTTTTAAAAACAGCTACTAATACAAGTGCTTTGTGACTAAGTAGAAAAAAATCCATCATTTGGAAAGCTCTATATGAGCTGTTTCACAGTGAACAATGGATGAAACCAATGTAATTGTGGTAAGATACAATTACATATTTTTCAATGAATTTCTATAGAGTAGCTGAACATAATAGTGAGTGAGTAATGTGATGATAATTTAATACACGCATCCAAATACAGATACACATATATAGAAATAAGAAGCAATAGCTCAAAAACAGAGCAAAGTCCATGCTATTCTGCATCAAGTCTTTATATGGTAAATTATTTTGTCATTTTTATCACTCTGCTTGCAACCTTAGTCAAAACAGGAAAGATTCTTCAAGAAAAATAACAACTTAAATACTAGAACATGACTGTGTGCCTCAACTTTACTCTTTTTTACTTTACTCAAACTTGTGTTTATATTCTCAAAGCTACTTCCCTGAATTCCATCAGTGGTTAAATTTCAGCTAATTAAGTGAAAGGTGAAAAATGTTTTATTGCATTCAATTTGTAGTAACTTGATTTTTCAACTTAAACTCAAAATTATTTTTTAAAAATCTGTATCTTCAAATTCCATTCCTTGAATGTAAAATCTCTGACACCAAACTACATAACTCTACTCTTTGATAGGATTTAAGACACACTCCACAAGATGGAACTCCAGAGCCTGAGACTAGATAGATCATGGGGCCTAAGGGAAAACATACTACTATTATTCTCTTAAAGGAACAGAACAATATAATGACTACCAATGGCATGCTGCTATACTCATAGATCAATGTGCCAATCTGTCTTCACCAGAGAAGTTTCTTCTTCAGTAGATGGCAGCTGACACTGGGACCCACAACTGGACAATGTGCAGAGTAAGAAACTTTGGAGCTAAGTAGCCTAAAATTGAATTCTTCTGTCAAATATTTAGTCTCTTAACTAGCAAAATTCTAAATGCTATGTGATTAAAAAATAACTTCTAATGTCTTAAAATTCCTAAAAATTCAAACAAATAATTCAAACGTGCAAGCATGTAGAATGACTGTGTGTTATTGCCCTCTCTTTTCTGACTCTCCCACCCACTTCAGACTCAAAGCTGGATTTTGTAACTTTACTTCTCTGCTTCACAATAGCACTCAGTTCCTTCCATCAGGGCTATTAAAGTGTCTTTATCCCACAGTCAAGCATGAAATCTGCAATAGCAACCCCTTTCACATTAGCTTCCTCAGCATTTATAGACAGTACTAAATAAATATTAAATAAGTAAAAGAAACAAAATGGGTAGAAGAAAGTGTATAAACATGGGCTGTACATTTTTTCTCAAGCTGCCGATTTAACATTGTTCAAACAAAAGGTTAAGAGCAGTACCAGGTTTCTTTCCTTCACTTTTAAAAAATGTTTTCTTTAGCTGTCATGGTATAAAAGAAAGCCATTCTTGTACAGAAACTCAACACCAAAAAAAGAGCAAATTATATCATTTCTCATTTGTTATTTTTTTACAGTGGCATTTTTATCCTAATATTTCTATTAATTCTTTGAGAATTTTATATAAGATATCTTGATCATTTTCATCTTGCACTCCTCTCTCCAACTTCTCCCCAACTCCACGACACTCACACTTCATTTCTCTCTGCGCCCTTTTTTTGTTGTTTTGTTTTAGAAAAGACTGTGTTAGTTCAGATGTGTTCATCCTCTGGCTCTTAAAATCTTTCTGACTCCCTCTTCTGCAATGTTCCCTGAGCTCTAAATGTTAAGACTATGTTGTAAATGATTTAATTGTAAAATTAAATGGCAACTAACTGTTCAGTGTACAAAATACCAATCTATTTTTCAATTTTTACTTAATGTGTATGAATACTTTCTCTATATGTGCATATGTATGCCATGGACATTTCTAATGCACACACAAAGAGGCCAGAGAAAAGAGTGTTGAATCCTCTGGAACCATGTGGGTTCTAGAACCAAAAGCACGTCTTCTGCAAGAGACGCAAATGCTTTTAACTACTGAGCCATCACTCAAGCCCCTATATTTATAATGTTTTGTTTGACAGTGTTTATTAGCTCAAAATACCATGGGGAAAATATATTATAGATAATAATAACTCAGGGGCCTATGTCATGGTGTTTTAAGAAAAGACACAGTAGATGAGCTAAACATAAGTAAATGTTACCAGTTTTGTTTACTGATGAGCTCACAATCAATATATTTAGTTATATGAGAAACACTGAAAATGAGTTCAAATACAATATTAAAAAATACCAAGGACCTATTAAACAATCTGCAACCTTAATTTATGAAACTGAATGTATCAGGACACTTGAACTGATAATAGTAACTATGTTCTAGAATGGGCCAATTAATATTTTCACTTACAATAAAAAGGCAAATATATTATAAATATGCTTCTATGGTGAATAAGGCAAACTTAGCTCTCTCTCATGTGGAAATTATATCAATCAAGTAAAACACATTATGAATTTTTAAACAAAATGAGAAGTATATTTATAAAATGTCAAACTCAATAATATTTACTATTTTCTGGTATACCTATCATTTATCAAAAATATAATATTTTATTCTACCACAATGGGCAACATAAAAATGCGTATCTCAAATAATAGGATAAATATCACTTTAACTCACTTTTTAGCTAAGCTTTTATCTTTAGGGAGATCAATATCAATGGCATGTTAAAAAGCCTATCACAGAATCATAATTACAAAGATAAACCATGTTGCTGGTTTGCTTCAAAGTGACATTTAGATTTCTGTTGTCCTTTGCCCTAAGTATAGTCAACCCTTGACTCAAAAATAAGTGCTTTACTCTGTAAACTCAGAGAGTAACCATTAGCTCTTATCTCATTGTCTTTGCTTTGATTAGGTCACAATCCTCTAAAAGTGCTACTTGAAAACTTAATAACCTTGATGAAAATGGATTTTAAACTGTGTTTTAAAAGCTTATAATTTAACCAGAAAATTTTTGTGAATTTAGATATATATATAGCCTTTAAGCTGTCTCAATTGCTAATTCTTTATTGCTAAAGAGAACTTTCTTGACTTCATACATACTATCCTTTCTTTTCTGGTTTTCTTTTATTGAAGGTAGATTTTTCATATAATATTCTGATTATGGTTTTCCCTCCCACAGTTCCTTCAAGATCCTCTCCACCTCCCCTCGAATATGATGAAACCATACCCTTTCTCCTTCTCTACCTCCTTCTCTCCCTCCCTCCTTGTCTTTCCCTCTCCCCTCTCTCTCCTCCCTCTCATTAGAAAAACAAACAGGCATCTAAATAATAATAATAAAATAAGATGATAAAGCAAACAGAATAGGACCAACAAGCGGAAAAAAAAAAAAACAGTCAAAACGAAGCACAAGAAACATACAGATGCAGAGACACATAACCACATACACAGGAATCCATAAAAAACACAAAACTGGAAGCCATAAAATGTACTCAAAGGACTTGTACAGTTTTTTAAAAGTTCTTACAAAGCATTATGAGACAAAGAACATCTAAAATGTCATAGGTTCATTTTGCATAGGCATCTAGTGCTGGCCATGGGATCTACCCATAAGTGGTTTGTATAACCAAAGACACTCCATTGAAAAAAACTAATTTTTCAGCTGCAGGGGGTTATTAATTGGAGATAGCTTCTGGGTTAGGGATGGGGATGTGTGTCTACTTCTCCTCTCCGTACTGGTGATACCTATGCAGGTATTATACATGCTGCCACAGTCTCTGTGAGTTCATATGTGCATTGGTCCTGTTGTGTTTGGAAGGCCTTATTCCCTTGGTCTCCTCCATGCCCTCTGGTTCTTACACTCTTTCTGCCTCCTTTATCACAGGGTTACCAGAGTTCTGAAGAAAGAGATTTCATGGAGACATCCATTTAGGACTGAGTGTTCCAAGATCTCTCACTCTATGAACATTGTCCAGCTTTGAGTCTCTGTATTATTCCCATCTATTGTAAGAAGAAGCTTCTCTGATGATGGCTGAGCAAGACACTGATCTATGAGGATAGCAGAATGTAATCAAGAGTCTTTTTATATTTTATTACTACATTAACAGTATTTAATTTTCCCCTACATCTCTGGCCTATTTAGTCTCATGTTTTTGGTCACTCAAGCCTTCTCAGGAAGGAGTTTCTTCTCACGGAGTGGGTCTTAAATCCAATCAAATATTGGTTGGTTACTCCCACAAGCTTTATGCCCCTATTGATCTTGCCACCACTGTAGGTCAAAGCATTTATAGCTGGGTTGGTGTTTACCTTTCTCCTTTGGTAGCATGCACAGTACCTTCCAGTACCATGACCTTGGTCAGTAGTGATGAAGGCTCTTAGTAAGCAGCAGCTCAACTTCTATGAGTTCAATGAGGTGTGTAGGTGTTATTATTACACGGAACAGTTCTGAGCCTCACACAATAGGGTTTCCTTCTCTACTGCATGTAATTTTAAGATACTTCCAGCAGTCAATCACTCTCATTCTTTTGGCTACAACTCAATGAAGTCATTCATCTGCTGCTTCTAACATTTTTAATGTTTATATACTTTTTGTCTCTTACAGAGCACATACATGGTAGTAGAAGGCATATTCAAAATGTTGAGAATTCTGGGTCTTACAGTAAGTTTTAGATAATGAATGGACTAATAACACTCATTTTAAAATATACATTAGAATGTATTACAATCCAGGGACAATTCTACAGCAACATTTGATCAATTAAAAGAAAATACAGGAATCATATTAAAAAAACATAGCATAAGAGGAAAGACCTCTATGATAAATAAGCCTATAACAGAGTACAGCCTTCTCATAAAGGCCACTGCCATTTCACAGTGATGGTTCTCCCCAAAAGCACAGCAATAAAACACATGAATAAATTCCTGTGGATGATGGAAATCATTAAATAAATATTATTGTTAGGGTTTAATGAATAAGAACACTGGGAATTTTCATCAAACTTCCACTTAACATTGCTTAAGTTTTGCAAGTTTTCACATATATGCAACAAATAGTACCAGAAAAAGTTTTATTTCTAACAATATTTCACCAATACAATTAGACACTGAAGAATTCTTATAACTACTCATTCAAAACATTTAAAGGCCACTTATGTGAGTTCACAAGTGGTAATTTCTTGGATATTTTATTGTGGATATAGTTTTCATTTGATCAAGTTTTCTGTGAAGAACATCTACCAATACTTTTATTGTCAATTTTTTTTCTCTTCTAGATGAACATTGCTTTTTTAGCTACTAACATGCACTCCCCAAAGAATGTTATAAAGGGAAGGAGAAGCTACCCATGCTCTGTCTACACAGAGGAAATCATATAAAAAGGTGCCAAAGTGGAAGTATTCATATAGAAAATATTATAACTTTTGAAGGATTATACATGTGTATAAGTAAAATTTATACTTGAATTTTAGTAAATAGGCATTCTTATTTTAATTTATTTAATGTAAAAATTTTACATTTCTTATATAGTAAAGTACATGTAAAACACTCAGTTAAATCCCTCAATTACTAGAGTGACATTCAATTGGCAGTCATTTATATTTTAGAGTTTATAATCCTTTGATCCTTCTTATGTCCTTGTTCTTCAAAAGAATAATAGCAGAAGCAAAGAATGTTACTGTATAGCATGATAGTGGAAAAAAGAATTATTTGAAATTCATAACACATATTTGCAGAAAGCATTTTGGAAAAAAAGAAAAAGTAGCACAGAAAACATTCAAGGAAACCATGAAAAGACTTAAACCACAAAGAATATAAGCATTTCCATTGGCCTGTGGTGGTCTCAACATATTAATTTGGGGAAATAAAGAGGTCCTTAGAAAAACAATGTGCCATATTTAAATGTAGAGATGGAAATCAGAGGAGAAGAATACTGTCGCTATAAAAGAAGACGAACTAAGTAAGTCCAAGTTTCTCATGACAAAAAAGATGATTAAAAAGAGAAAGAAAAGTATCAAGAACAGTAATAAGAAATCAATCCATTTTGTTATGGTGTTTGTCACTAGCCAAATTCAGAAGGACAGATACACAATACTGTTTTAAAAGAAAAAGAAAATAAAAAATGAAAACATCAAGAAAGGAAGTGTTGGTCCTGCAAGTAACTATTAGTGCTGTTTGTCCACAGAATGTCAGCCCACTAACATTAATGGCTTTCAATTCTGTATTTTAACCTGCAAACAAACAAAAGAAAATCTAAAACAATTACCAGTATATCAATAAGCAATGATCTCAAAAAATATTTTTTTTTATATGTGTTAATGATAATTGCTGAAAAGACCTTGTTTTTACCGTAGCTAATTGGGCTAATTGATTAAAACTTTAAGGACTATGGAGAAAACTGAATGCTGCAGATAAAGAGTCTAATTATAATTTATCTTGAGTGATCTTTGGCCCCTAAATTAGAGCCATTCCTTGCGCATATCTCTATCAGATGCAAATCCTGATAAGCAGATAAAACCTTTGGAATGTATTAACTTAATAAAACCTGTTTTCCAACAATCAAAGGGCTAAGGATGCTATCAGATAGGATCTGAGGCATAGCCAGTCTGACTAACATTCTACCAATGTGTTTTTTAAATACCTTGATTAACAAAGAAAGTTATTTCTTTGTTCTGTTACCATTAAAAACTCCATGAAACTGCTTCCACATCTTTACAAACATGAATTTGGAGACACCTAAATCTGTGTGTCCCATCCATGGCCACATAAATTTGGCTCCAGAAGAATTAGCTCTTTTTTTCCATTTTTGAGTTAAAAAGCTATGTTTTTGTATCAATATATACTTCATCTCTAGGGCTTATGGTAGTGTTATTTAGTGTTCTGTTTTTTAATATAAAGCAAATTGATTTTCTTCTCATTTTCTAAATAGGAATCAGAGCCACTAAAGCAAAAAGGCAGAACATAAAGTTGATGTCTTAAAGTTTTAGGTTAAGAAAGGCTTAAAATGCATTTAATAAAATCACGATGACTGAAGAGAAGGCTAAGAGAGGAAAGTGAAGAGCTAGTGTCAATAGTAACAGGGAGATTTGTTGGACATGTGGGGAAGCAGCATGTAGATTGATTCTCTAAGGCTTTATCAACAGTTTTAGCTCATGGATTCTCATGGTATGTTCACTCAGGGAAAAGGCAGTCTTGAATTTAAGATTCCTCCTACGATTTCCAAAGCCCTTTCTTACTACACATTCTCAGCCAAACTTTTGTCTCCAAAATTGCTAAGCATCGCATTCTTTTGAATTCTTAACAAATCATATCAGTTGGTGGGGGGTGTTCTAAGTTATTCAGAAAAGAAAAGTGACAACTAAAACTAATAATCATCTGAATGAAATGAGGACATGACCACTCTGAGGTATGGTTGAGAAGGTTTTATTGTAGCGATGAGAGACAGCACAGCTGAAGGAATCTGAAAGGCTTCAGACTGAACTTGGCCAACAGAATAGACCATCTGACCAGGCCATAAGAGGAGAGGGGCTGTGTGGAGGCAGAAGACAAGAGAGGAGAAGAGAGAGGAGAGAGGGGGCCAAGAGGACCAAGGGAGCACATGGTCAAAATGTCTGAGTTATATACAGATCAGAGGCTGGGGGAAGGGAAGGGGAGCGGGACACGTGGGCTGGAGAGGGTTAGGGAAGGGATCTGTTGAGAAGTGCTGGGAGGAGCCACAGGTACTAAATGAGACTTGTCCCTGGTTTCTTTGGGCTGTGACATCATCTAGAGAGTTAATTTCAAATGAAACCATGTTTTTTACCACACTGAATTACTGTGCTGAGACCTACTTTTTCAGAGCTGCAACTCTCTATATCTCCTACCCCCACATATATCAAGCTGGTGAAAGAAGAGAATTAGGGACTGTGATTCCAAAAGGAAAAAAAGAAAAAAGAAAAAAGAAACAACGAATGCCAACAGAATCCTATGAAAATTTGAAGACAAATAACTAAGTACATACATGCAAACATCATACATACATACATACATAAGGCAGTTAGAAATACCACAAGAGTGGTTGCAATCTTAACACTGGGGAGGCAGAGATAGGATTGTAAGGAGTTTGACTGCAAAATGGGTTCTCTCTCTCTCTCTCTCTCTCTCTCTCTCTCTCCTCTTTTTCTCCTCTCTTGTTCAGCTGTACCTCATTGCAATATAGGATTATCTCAGCTCAGTTTGTTGACTTGTTGATGAAAAAGCACAGCTTTTGCTTTAAAAGGAATAGGAAATAGTGCATTCCTGAGCCACAATTAAAAGTGGCCATGGTCTCTTCTGGGGATGGTGCTTAGAGGCACTCAGAATGGTCCCACATTTGACATACCATCGTAGGCTTTCCTATAATACAGCCTCTAACAAAACTAGGCTATCTCAAACCTCTGGCAACAGGATTGTTTACCTTTATACCAAGAAGGTTGGGAAAGCACCTAAATCCGAATGTGCTGTATGCCCAGGCAGGCTTTGAGGGGTTACTGCTGTGAGATCGAAAGTCCTTATGAGATTATCTAAGACGAAAGAAGCATGTCAGCAGGGCCTATGGGTCCATGTGTCCCAAGTGTGTCTGTGACATGACAGGATCAAATGGGTTTTCCTTATTAAGGAGCAGAAAATTGTTGTGAAAGTGTTGAAGGCACAAGCACAGAGTCAGAAAACAAAATAAATACGCAGCTTTTTTAGATAATAAAGGTCAAGGCTTGGTCTACGGAAAAAAAAAAAAAGTAGGAACCCATGGCCCAGGGACCTAGATTTAGTTTCCTCCAAATTCCACATGCCAGTGTGGAAGCAGTTTCATAGTTTTACAGAACCAAGAGTCATAAATCAAGGCCATTTTTAAAAACTTTTTAAACTGTGGGTACATCAGATAGACAGTTACAGCAAGATAGGAGAATTTTTTCTTATAGGCCCCATATGCTATCCGATATATTCTTTTGGGTTGGTCGGAGCTAGTGTTTTGTTAAGGTAATATATTCAAAAGTCTTCTATCTATTAGTCAGAGGATGTTAGTTCCAAAACAGAGGTGAGCAAGGAATGGCTATTTAGGGGGCTAAAGCTGGCCTTTGATAAGGAAATTAGCCTTTGGACTGTAGGCAAATTTCTAAACGGTCTTATTAAATAAGAAACACGGAGCCAAATACAGAGTTAAAGCCTAAGAGATCAGAGCAAAGCCACGACTCCCTTTAGCTTACCACTTGCTGTCATCCTTCCCCTGAGAGAGAGACCTACTTCCTGTGTGTCTTGTGTTTTATTGCTTTCCTGTTCTGCCTTCTCATTGGCTCTAAGCCCAGTCACATGACTTCCTCGTCACTGCCTGTCTATACAGACCTCCTGGTCTCTATGGTTGGTACTGGGATTAAAGACTCAAGGGTAACCACGCTTGGCTGTGTCCTTGACCACACAGAGACTCTGCCTGCCATGTGATCGGGTTAAGGGCATGGGCTACCACCACCTGACTTCTATTCCTGGTTCACTAATGACCTCTGATCTCCAGGCAAACTTTATATATTAACATACAAATAAAATCACATTTCAGCACAATTAAAATATCACCACATCGGAAAGGCAACACTCCAACCTCACCACATCAATGTAGTTTTAATCAATAAATCAGTCTTTGCAGACACAGCTTCTTACCAGAAATTCTCATTCAGAGTCACACGCCGTGCACATACACACACACACACACACACACACACACACACACACACACCATGAAAGGTGGGAGAAGGTCACAATACCCCCACCTGAGCTCTACATTATTAGATACAATCTGCCTTCATTACAGGTGGTCTCAGGGAGGGACTATACTATATAGGCCAGGGGAGAATAGAAGGGGGATGCTGTGTTTATGTGGCTACTGGGAAGATCTCATCTCTGCTGGGTAAAGGCCTTCCAAAGCCATGCTTTTTGGCAAAGGATCGCCCATACATTTGTAATGAAGGAAGCCCACAGTGAACCCTGGTGGAATTGTGGGACCTTAAGAGAAGGGGTACATGTTGCTTATGCCCCCTGGAAAGGAATTTCAGCAACATATTCATTTTTAGAATGTTAGGCATACTCAATATATAGCTATAAAGAGAAGCTATTTTGCATGAAATCCTTTGAGAAAGTGAGGTGCATGCAGGAGGTCAGAGAAAAGCTTTCATGTATTAAAATTTGAGAGTATGGCAGACATAAGCTACAGAAAGCAACCTAAGAAAGCAGACTAAGTTCCATAATGCAATGCATCGTCTATATACTTTTCTCTTTCCAAATATGTCCTGGCTTCCTGGTGTAATAAATGCAAATGGCAAGTGGGGATAATATTAACCACCAATATGACACAGAAGGAAATTCTCGCATAGAGATTAAAGCCTAGAGCCTCAGAAATGTATTTACTTGAAAGATAAAGGATATGGCTGATGATTTTCTCGAAGTCAGGCTAGATTTGAGAGGAGAGCATATATAAGCAGATGTGTTAGCATATCATAGGCTCCAGGTAAAATAGCTCAAGCTACTTTTTCTCACAGCATATGTTTGACTTTGCTGACAAACATAAGTAATTAAAAATATGTACTATTTTATTTTTTAAGCATTCATTAAAAGATATTGGAAATTTTAGAATTAGGATACAAAATTGCACTGATTAAAATGTTCTGATAGAGAAATCAGATCTTTATTTTAAAAAGTACATAGTTGATACGCTGTTGTGTAACAGTTTCCTCGAGATTGAAACACTAGATCCTGCAGTGCAGATCCTTAACCAGGAAGCCAAACAGCTCAAAACAGCCTCAGGAGTCACTGAAACTGACAAGATTTGCTCTGCCCCACCTCCTCAGAGAAAGCAGTAAGAGCTGCACAGAAGACCCTCAGGAAAGCAAAACTGCAAGGACTCTGGGGTGAGACCCACCGCCTGGAAGGAGCAGAAGCCAGCAAAGCTGCCTGCAAGATGGTTAGAACAACTGAGGCACCTGGAAAGGACAGTCTCCGACCTGTTGAGCTGTCTGCAGGCTGTGTAGTGTGCGCCACGTTCCAGCTTTGTGAGTTGTAACCCATGCTGAACATGGACTTTGGTGAGCTGCCTTTGAGTTATTTCTGCATCTGTAAATAACCTTTTCGACCATATTCCTGTAAGTAACGCTAATAAAATTCATTGGTTTATCAAGTTGGATTTTGGTAGTATCTGTACTTTGATCTGTCATGGGTTCCCCATTTGGTATGAATAAAAGTCTGTGTTGCATCTCCCCAGAAAAAAAAATTTGTCACACAACATATGCAGGATGAAATATATTATATGACGATGCAGAAAAGAATGACACTACATATTTTAATTACAGTCCTCCACTCAAGAACAGTTGTACCTGAGTACAAATGCTCTGTTCAGAAGTAAAGATGCTAAGTGAAATGGATCCTTTAACTCGACTTGAACACTCATTAATAATTAACTGTGAAAGACTTAGACTTCAAAAAGGAGTGGAAGCAACTTTTTGTCTCCTATATCTTGCAGTAAATGAGATTTGAACACAAGTGAAACCTATTAAGTTATACTCCACAGAAAAGGACATTCTGCACTTTTGAAGTCTCCTTGGCATTAACTTCTGATTTCCACAAAGGCAACCACTGACGCAGGAAATGATAGGGCAGATAATGTTATTGAGAACTGAACTATTTCTGACTCTTCTCTGCTCACCAATCCCCAGAGGACAGGATCCTCTCAAAGTAGCTGAGAAGAAAGTCTACATTTGGAGTTTAGATTATGTAACACTGTGGTCTATAAGCCAAAGTCAAGAACTCTAGCCTTGCAAAAAAACATTAAATACTCACCTTTGGGTCTAGAAAAATATGAATTGTGACTTCTATTATTCTCAGCAATTTATCTGCATACTTTGCAGGATAATATTACAGATGGACACAGTACATCCAAAGTGAGGAGTAATGGTGCTGAACACACCACAAAGGGCAAAGGAAAGTTAAATATATAACATTTTCAATATTCCTGTTTCTTTTAAAAAGACATTCTAATTTTCATTTTAAATTCTTTATATGTGTCTGGACTTACAGGTAGTTGTAAGACACCCAATGTGGGTCCTAAGAACTGAACTTGGAACCATGGAAAGACTAATATGTACTTATGAATGCTGAGCCCTCTCTCTACCTCCTCAATATTCTTGTTTCTATAAAAAAGTTGAAGTATATCTGTATATCCTCACACATTTTATATACATATATATACATATATATACATATATATGTATATATATGTTGATTTGAAACAAAAAGTACAACTTTCTTTGAATCTTCTATGAAATTTGCTAATTAACCACTAAAATATGGATTTATTTTCAATTATTCAAATAATCAAATAAAGATTATTTCCTTATCTAAATAGCTACTATTTTTAATATCAACTGGAAATATCCTCAAACCATTTATAAAGCAAATGAACACAAAATAAAAATAACAGAAAGGAACAGGGGATCAATATTTAATCATTAAGTAATCCTTTCCCATCTATCAAAGATTCCAACGTGGAAATCTTCAAGATCTTCAAGTTCATCTTCTCAGTGATAAAATATGAAGAAATAATGTCTAGCAGAAACTGTGATGTAGCTTTAGAGCTTAGGATTCAGAGAAAATATCACTGTCTGCTCCACTTACGACTCACACTCACCTATAGATACACCTTTTCACCACTAAAACAGTTATGTTAATATTTGCATTCATATATTCCTACTGTGATAAAGTTGGGGAAAGTCATGTGGGAGAAAATTATTGAAAATATTTATTACTATTGTGGAGAAAAAGAGAAAGATATTGAACCTAATTTTAAATAGTATGCTTGAACATATCAACACAAAAATTAACCAAGTAGTATAAAAAGCATTTGCTTACATAGACATACTTGCTCATTTTGGTAAGACTTCCTAGTATTTTCAAGCAGAAAATGGACTCACTAAAATCACAATGAAAATGTCCACACTGAGAAAAACCTGCAACAACAAGACCATGTCTTCTTATCAAGTGAAAATCAGTGAAAGACAACCTATGCTTTTCCTCTTGTCACCCTGCCAGTGAAGGTTTCTGTGCATGTCATTTAAATTAACTTATTAGGACAAATTCTGCACATCCACAGATGCAGTTTTCAACCTAAACCAACATATCAATGTATCACTGATGACACACTGCAATTTCTCATCACCAAGAGCAAGACATAACACCTGACACTACCTGACCAGTGTCAACCATTTTGACCAAGCACAAGCCATGTGCTAGACAAGAAGCAATATACCATTATACCATGAGATTTTCTGTCTATACAGACTTTTAAACTCTGTACACATTCCTTTGACCATAATAAATTCACACTAATGTTCTAATTTAGAAGGATGGTCTACACAAGTATATCATATGTACTTGCTTCTATTTACTCTATTTTTCTCTGGCAAAATAACACACACAATACACATTTTTCCCCATATATCTACCTTCTCTACATTCTAGACTTGTTGATGAATAATTAAATTACTCTCTCCTGCCTCCAGTTCTACCTAAGACAAACTTCACAGCATTTGAGAAATAGCAGAAAGAAATTGTCCTGTTGCTGATTATATCTGAGTCACCTCTGATAAACTAAGATGTAACTTGTTTTATGAAAAAGATGCTTTCATGAATTTCTAGGTCAGCTCTTTCTGATTTTTATGCATTACTGTATTGTAAAATTAGACTTGTCAATATATTTTGTCCTTGTTTTACAATGAAATAAATTACAAGCTACATTTCTGCTGACCATTTTAAATCCATTTTAACCATATGGCTAAATCCTTAAAATAGATCAAAGATCAGGTGCAGTTCATTTATGTAATACACATATAATATTTTCCCAGGCAAGTAGTTATTATAAGACAAATATTGTTTTTCAGTAATCTCCAGTGAAGGCAGGATTTTAATCCTATGGCCTTATCATGAGTTACTTTTGGTTGTCATAACTTAGGTTAGGATGGAATGTGTTGTTACACATTATGAGTACTGCTAAATGTCACCTGTGCACAGAACATTCTCTAAGTAAATAATTACCCAGCACAAAATGTTAGCAGTGCTTAGGGTCATAAACCCTATCCTAAATGGGTAACACAATAATTACCGTTAAAAAAAAATCAGATTACTAGGCAATAGGATTCAGGAAAATGATAGCCTAGATGTAGAGGAGTATCTACCATGATTCTGATACTGTCTTCTAAAGAGGCTTTTTCAGTCTTTATAAGGAACTATGAATTTCTGGTGAAAAGAGGATTCAGCAGTTAAGAGCACTGGCTGCTCTTCCAAAAAACTTGGATTGTATTCACAGCACACACATGTCAGCTCATAACCATTTGTAACACCAATTCCAGGAAGTCTGATGCTACTTCTAACTTCCACAAGCATGGTACACATGTGGTGCACAGACATACATGCAGGGGAAACACCCATATTCATAAGATAACAATAAAATATTTTTAAAGAACGATGTACAAATATCATTGCTCCTTAAATGAGGAGGTTAAGGCTTTAAATTAATTATTGTATTGTCATCCAGCTTCTAAAGGTGGATCCAGGATTTCAATAACAGCACATGAAACTAAGATTAAATCCTCTTGCTCACCCCCCCAAGTGTCTTTGTGAAGATTCAAAAGAGACTTTATATTTTAATTGATTGTGAATCTTGCTACATAGCTCATGTTGGCTTTGAACTCATAACCCTATGAGGGCTAGGATTATAGAAGTGAGCCACCATAATTAGCTGAAGGAAAGGCTGCTTTCTGAAAGAAATACTTCAAAGAAGAGGAAAGCATATTTCCTAAGATCTACAGACACCCTCAGTGATTAGTATCTGCTTGAAAATTTTATTTCAGAAAATCACTGAAAGTTCAAGCACACAGCAGATGTCATTAAATCATTATTTATTAATTTATTGAGATTCTCAATCTCATTTTATCAAATGTACTCAAAATGTCTAAAAAAATGAAAAATTCAACTATGTGAAAAACAGCAGTAACAAGAAAATGAGAATAGAAGGCAAATGGCTTTGGGTCACCATCAAAAGAATACAGGCAAGTAGTGGTGGGGGAAGCTCCTCAAACCACCATCAACCCTGGATACCTTACATGCTCGCAAAAACCCATTCGGAGAAAGTTACAACTTATCAACTAAAAGACATATCAGTCTTCTCCAACTGTCATAACAAAATAGCACAGACTGCTGTTGTAGAATATTATTTTAAGGTGTGCTACTTTTGTTTATGTTGCATTTGTTTAACTCTGTGAAGCTGTGTTACTGTGTCTGTGTAAAACACCTGATGGTCTAATATAAGAGCTGAACAGCCAATAGCAAGGCAGGAGAAAGGATAGGTGGGGCTGGCAGTTGGAGACAAATCTGGGAGGAGAAAGATGAAGCAGCCAAAGAAGGTGGAGGATTCCAAGGGCCAGCCTGGGCTACAGAGTGAGTTCCAGGAAAGGCTCCAAAGCTACACAGAGAAACTCTATCTCAAAAAAAAAAAAAAAAAAAAAAAAAACTAAGTAAAAATACCTACCTGCCATAATGCAAGCATTGGCATTCTAGAACTCTAGGAAGATTCAATGCAGTTCCTGGTCAGACAAACCTCTGACTGGCCTCAAGTTTCACACTTGGTTTTCATGACCTGAGAAGCAGGCAAAGCCAGCTGAGAGCCATGTTGGGAGGATCCAGGTGTAAGGTAGCAGTTTAAAGGTTTGCTCATATAGTCAAAAAAGGCTGAAAATACGCAATAAGAGGTCCAGACTGAAAAACCTTTGAATATGTTACAATGTGTTTAACAATGCACATAGGCTTAAGGAAAGTAAAAGGGTATAGTCATAGAAAGAAATGAAGAGTTTAAAAATAATATAAAGTCTTTAAAGAGAGAAGTAAAGTAATATAAAAAAGAAAAAGCCATGTAAGATGGGAAATACATAGGGAGTCTGAATCTTGTATGTTATTGTGATGATTTTGATTTTGTTTTTGATTGTTGAAAAGCAAAGGACAGCTGCAAAGAGACCTGGAATTGAAAGAGGGACTGTTGAAATAAATCAGCCTGTATACTTTAGGACTGCCTTAACTTTTTTTTTTTTTTTTTTTTTGGTTTTTCGAGACAGGGTTTCTCTGTGTAGCTTTGCGCCTTTCCTGGAGCTCACTTGGTAGCCCAGGCTGGCCTCGAACTCACAGAGATCCGCCTGGCTCTGCCTCCCAAGTGCTGGGATTAAAGGCGTGCGCCACCAACGCCCTGCGCCTTAACTTTAAAAAGTCAAAAAAAATATATTTGTCAAATGGAAATCAAAAATTCTTTGGAGTTTTGTTCCCACAGGAGATGACAGGCTGTGGATTCCTTCATAGTTAATGTGGATCAGGTTTGATCAGGAAAGACCACCTGAAGCTTGATAGGTGGTATCTCTCAGCAAAGGTTACTGCTGGTATTCCCAGGACTTGGTCATTATCTCAAAATTTTCTCTCTGGGACCCCAAAGATACTTTGTCCACAGACAGCAAGAAGCAGTTTGGAGAACACAACATCTACATTTCCAAAAGGGGTGTGGAAGGCTTTTGGTTATTTGGTGGGTTATGGCTGTTTGTCATCATTTAGGGGAATATAGTATATTGATACAAATTTAAAGTTATTTTTGTTACACTGTATATATGTTTCTACTCTTGTTTAAAGGATTTTTATATACTGATAAAAATTTAAGGTTACTTTTGTTACAACATATTGTATATATGTTTCTATTCTTGTTTTGCAGTTTATTTAAATATGTAAGGTAAAATTCTAGTTTTTGAAAGCTGTTATTATAAACTATGTAGGATAATCAGGAAACATTGGTTAGTGGTTAGTCATTTATAACAATAAAGTTTACATGTATATTAGGTATGCTTCCCATATCATATAGAGATATATTTTAGATAGATAGTTGGTCTTTAAACCTTTCAAAGACCTACAGAATTTGGCCTTTAAAATGTTTTGTTAACATAAAGTTTTTTCATAACAATAAGACATACCTGCTCCTGGCAGCACCAATTTACTTCAGAGAAGATGATGGGCATTGAAGAAACTCCTCATGGAGTTTGTTTTCATTGTGGCAAGTTTAGCCACTAGACAAAGAAACTGTTCTTGCCTTTGACTTCTGACAATGTTCTGTGCAGACTGGACATGCAGGACACACAGGAAAAAGAACTGTTGAACTTTGCCAAAACAAGGCAGGACAGTCCTTCAAATTTCCTGCTTTACTAAAAAGTCTGCCAGATAACGTAGGCCTGTAGGCTGAAGATGAATGCCCCAGTGTTGCAGAGAATATTTGGGTGACTATCCAGGTAGCCAAATGTCTCTGTTGTTAGGTAATATTGCATCCTTCTGGTCTTTGATGGAGTTGAAGACTAGATAGTTATAGTTGCAGTCTTTTCTTAGTTATGATAGAAAGCAAATTATATATAAAACTTTGGAGTCACTAAGATGGATAGATATTGGAGTGCTTTCTCTGAATTTGCTAAATGTAAATGGATTGAATATTGAAAATTAATTCTTACTTGATAACTGTTTTTGTTGTATGTAGTTTTACTATGTTAAATTTAAAACCTTTCATTTTTGTTTAGACAAAAAGGGATAAATGTTATAGAATATTATTTTAAGGTGGGCTACTTTTGTTTATGTTGCATTTGTTTAACTCTGTGAAGCTGTGTTACTGTGCCTGTGTAAAACACCTGATGGTCTAATAAAGAGCTGAACAACCAATAGAGAGGCAGGAGAAAGGATAGGCATGGCTGGCAGGCAGAGAGAACATATAGAAGGAGAAATATGAGAGGGGAAAGAAGAAGCAGGCAGAGAAGGTGGAGGACTTCAGGGGCCATCCACCCAGCTACACAGTCAGACATGGACTAAGAAGGAAAGAAAAGGTATACAGGAATGGAGAAAGATAAAAATCCTGATGCCAAAGATAAATGGGATAATTTAAAGATAAAAAAAGCTGGCTAGAAACAAGCCAAGCTAAGGTTGGACAATTACACTTAAGAATAACCCTCCGTTTGTGATTTATTTGAGATCTGGGTGGCTGGTACCCAGCAAAAAAAAAAGAGCAAAACCAAGCAATAACAGACTGTGTGGCTTAAAAAAATAGAAAATTATTCCTCACAGATTTAGAGGTCATAAAGCTAACATCACAGACTCATTAAATGTGATTTCTAAGACACTGGCACTAAAACATCAATATCTGAGTTTGGGTGAAAACATAATTTTATCCAAAATATGTACATTAATGAATTCTAAAAAGGGGCATAATTTACCTAGAATATTTTCTTGGGGGACTAAACTCTATATGACAGCTGTAGAATGAATGACAGTTTGAGATCCCATAATGCTACTTCAGGGAGCAAGCCTAAAGGCGACTGCATATAAGACCTAACATGAAATCTACTTGCATCAACCTTAGAGGGCCTTGTAGAGCGTCAATTATAGTCCTACCGTGTTATCTATTATTAGACAGGAAAACAAGACCATTAGACACAGAAAATCATCTTCAGTAGTGCAATGTCCTAACAACAAGTGCACAATCAATCCTCAAATCAGTGAGAGGACAGAGCAAGTGCTCCTTTGCTTTCAAGATTCTTTTATCTTTCTAGTTTCTACTTTTTTGGTTGTTATTGCCTGTTATTTTTTGTTGGATTTTTGTTTAGTTTTCAATTTTTCTTAAACTCACAGGAACAACAGGATGCCAATGTTGACTCAAAGGCACTTTTTCCCCCATAGAATTGAAAGACAGCTTTTCTGTGCCCAACAGGAGAGCAGCATTGTAGCTTCAGAATCTCCCTCTTTTCCAGAAGGAACAGCATTTTGCCTCCATCGCTGTTGGAATACCCAGCAGGTCAGCAGAAACAGATGCAAAAATAAGCATTGGGCAGCACAGAGGGGAAGAATGAATGAAAGGATGACTGACAGGAGGTTCACGAAGGATTTCTTAGAAAGCTCAGGTAACTGGGACATAAGATGGACCAGGAAAGCAACAGAAACACTTTGTAGATTCAGTGAATTGCAAATAGAATGATTGTTCTGTAAATTTCCATTTCATTATTCTTTATGCCATACCATGGCTATTATGTTCTTCCATCTCATCTGGACACAACCAGAACTCCCTACAATTAGAAAGCAGAAGACTCTAGTTTGATGCCCATCTTTTTAAACACTGAATAATATCATTATGACTCCATTCTCCTTCCATAAATGTTGTTCCAGTTAAAAAGCACGTGAGACCAGAGAGATGATGACACCCCTCAGCGCAAACCTGACATTCTAAGTTCTATGCCTGGACCCAAAATAAAGGAAGAAGTGGAGAACTGACTCCACAAACTTGTGCTTTTATGTCCAAAAGTGTGCCATGACACATATGCTCATACCCTGAAACATCACACACACACACACACACACATACTGATCATAAAAATCATGTTATTTCTTAATTATTCTATTACTTACATATTCTATTACTTACAACCACAATGGGATCTCACTCTATTGACCCCTGGACCATTACTATACATGTTGAGTATAGTCAGACCCACACTTAATTACACTGAAAATATGGCACTTAATATTCTAGAATGTCCTCTTTTCCCTTGCATGGACTGTAACCCACCTCATTTTTCCAAGGGCCAGGTACAATCCAGCATATTCTCAAGTTATAATATCCAAGCATGTAAAACAAGGGATAGACCTAACTGACTATGTACACACTAGATGTTTTACTGTTTATTCTCTAGCTACTTCAGATTATACATGTGTCATATGTCATTATCCTGCAATAAATACATGAATAAATATATAAATAAGCTACTCTTCCCCCTAGTTTCCATTTTGAGTTGATAGACATAAGTTAGATTCATTATTCGCTCTTCTTCCCCGTCAACTGCCTCCATACAATCACTCAGAAGTCCAATGAATTCAGTGCCTGCATAACCCTAGTTCTGTTCCTCATCTCCCTTCCTTGTACCCTATTGTAGGTATATCCCATGGAGCTCACCGCATTCAGGTCCTAAGTTCCTTCATTAGTATCTGTCTTTTCTCCTTATGTGAAACTATACCTCTATCATTTGAAAGATGACCAACATCCATTCTGACCTAGCCCATAGAATAGTGGTCCACCTCAACTATAGCCATGTTCTCAGGACAGCAGCAGAAACAAGATCCTTTCTGGTAATCTTAGTTATGTGAGTTTAGGTAAGTATTTTTGTATCAGGGTGTTACATGTGAGTTTATATGCACAGTTTGTGTGTATAAGTGAAGATGTTCCATTCTCTCCACTGTGGGTTCAGTGGACCAGATTCGGAAGGTCATGTTTGTACAGCAACTGCTTTTACCTGCTCAGCCATCTGTCTGGCCCTTAGTCATGCATGTTTACATATAAATATTAACAAGAACTACTAGTATAATTACTCTATAAAATGTTTAATTAATATTGTTTAAAAGGCCCACAAACAAGTATTGACTCAACACCATATAAATACAATCATTATCATATTTGTGGGAAATATTAAATAATATAATCCAATATTTTTTCATAGATGTAAGAATAATATATATGTTTTACTTAAAAACCTAAGCATTAATTTCTGAGTCTTAAAGTCCTCAAGCCTTCGGGTTGGAGAGATGGCTCTGTGGTCAAAAGTACTGGCTATATTCTTCCAGAAGACCCAGGATCAGTCCTTGGCACCCCTGTGGTGGCTCACAAATATTTGTAAATCCAGTAACAGGAAACTGGAAACTGTCTACTGGCCTTCATGAGCAGCAGGCATTCACATGATGCACATACATACATGTAGGCAAAAGCTCATATAAAAAATAAGAAGCAAACCTTAATCTTACGATTTTATGTACAAATAAGTAGTATAGTAATAATGCTATTAACAGTAACATTATTAACACAATAACTTAGTTACTATTATACACGTGACATATATCTTATGAAATAATATCCACAAATAACAGAGTGCAATAAAACATAAAAGTATTAAGTAGTATGGACAATTGATACTTAGCAAAATATTATCCACTAAATCAGTGAATAAATAGTTGTAACTAATTCAGTGAAAGAGGAAAAAAATCAACATTTTGCTATTACTGAGGCCTTTGTGACTTTAAAGACTTTATAGTCTTTATACACATATTACCATCAATTGTCAATTTGGTTCAGTATTATTTGAAAATTAAAATACAAGATATTAAAATAAATTTGATGAAACAAAAATGCTTATTTTGATAACAGAGGAACAACAACAAATAAATAAAATTTTTTGTACCTGGAATGTGACTCAGTGTGTTGGGGGCTTTCTGTGCAAGCACGACAACCTGAGTTTCAAACTCAGTGTCCCAAGTAAAACACCTCAAGCGGTTATGTGCAAACCTGTAACTTAACGTTTCGGGGACAGAGACAGCGAGATCACTGAGGCTTGCTGACTGCTCTCTTGCTCCAAGTTCAATGAGCGACACCAGTTAAAAGGAATAAGGGAAAAAGTGGTAGAGGAGGACAGCCAACATCATCTTCTGGCCTCTGTCGCATCTCTATGGGTGCATGTATATAAACACAGATAGATGATAGATGATAGAGAGAGAGAGAGAGAGAGAGAGAGAGACTATATACTGCATATGACCAGGTAACATAGAGATGACACACACATTCACACAAATACACAAAACATGCATTAAGAATTAAATTTCTGTTTATATAAATTTATATTACACTTGACCTTCAAAGTTTCAATTTTCATATAAATAATAGCACTGTGTTTTAGGAAGGTTAATTTCAGCCAGTTTCTGGGGAATACTGTCAGTGAATTATTTGCCTTATTGTAATTCATAATTCATGACACTGTGTTTACATATTTTGCCAAGGTCACTTTCAATCAAGATTTCAGTTTTCATACTATTGAACTTGGTCTCTGTATAAATTTAATGACTATGTTATTTTCTCACATTTTTCCAATTCTTCTGCATCTTGGGACTTAGACATTTCTAATGAATATTTCTCCTGTTCTTCACACTGGAATATTAATAAACATCTTCTTTTACTAAATTAATTCAAATCTGTCTCCTACATAACTTTTTAAATCAATCAAGCTTAGATCTTTCTCATTATTTCCTTTAATAGATCTAGAGGTCATGTGTTTGCTACAATGCTTTTCATGTAAGTAAATTTCACTTCCTAGTGAACCTTTTGAAAATAAACTAAATGCTTTATCTCTCTGAATGCAGAAGAGATATTCAACAAATACTTTTACTTAATCACACATTTATTATTTCATCTGAAGCATTCTCTATTGTTTAGCCACTAACGGAATTTTAATTCAGGTTGACAACTTTCTATTTTTACTCTCACAAATCCTTTAAGTGTAAAACAAAGACTGGTGAAAGATTGTTGATTTAACTGTTTCGTGAAGACCGTATTTCTGCATGGAGTACAGATAGATAGATAGATAGATAGATAGATAGATAGATAGATAGATAGATATAGATATAGATATAGATATATGGAAAATCCTCACAGAAAAGCTGAGGAACAAGATTTTCAGAATGTTTATGTTTCCAAGTTCTTTATCAGCATCCCAGGATGAAGGATGTAGCATCACAGAATGAAGAATATAATAAATATCCTTGACATTATTTTCTAAGTCTTTTAATTTGCTTACACTATTTTCTCAATACACATTTTGCTTTCTGAGATCAGCTATAAACAAAAAACACAAATCTTTGTAGTTCTAAGTCCAGCAACTCACCCACTTCTCTCTCTCTACAAGAAGCATACTAAAATTTATATACATGAGGTATTTGCTTTCTTAGAAGATCCTGGCTATCCCACCACAGAGCTATTGCACATTACATGACTGATAATCTGACTTGGTTAATTCATTCATAACTGAGTTAAACCATCCAAAACTGAGCTCAAATAGAACTTCGTCAGAAGGTTTCTGATTTATACTTCAGGAAGATGACTTAATGTGTTATAAATCTAAACTCCAATATGCTATCCCAACTATTTCCTTCTAGCACTTAAAATTCCTTGGAATTATATAGTTACACAATGTCTTTTTACCGGAATGATCAACTTAGTATTCCCAGGAACAAATATGATATGCCTCAAACACAATAGACCCACACAAATAGGAGTTAAAGTGTTGCCTTGCATAAATGCCATAGGATAAGTGTGGGGATTCTGTGTATCAATTTCCTCAAAGAAAAAGCAGTGTATTTTAGAAGGAAGCTACTTAAAACATGTTCAAAAGTGAGATGAAACATCCCATTCTGCAGGGAAGTTTGTTAAACTCAGAAAGTAAACACTCAAAACCTTTAAGAAATCCCTGAAACTGGCCATATGCACCAGGCATGGTGATTCTCGAACTTTTATAAGCAGTTATGATTGCTGAGACACACTCTTAGACAAGTCAAACTGCCTGGCAGTGAATCAGACAAGCCAAGTTGCCTGAAGAGGCTTACACCATCTGTGTTTACTGAAGGAAACATTCTCCAACATACTTAGCTGCTTCCAAGTTGTGTAGTGAGCTCCAGATTTCCACCATTTATAAGCCATCACCCATGTTGGGTACACTTTGGGTGACATTTTGAGTTTTTTTCTGCTCCCATAAATAACCCCTCATCCATATTCCTGTAAGCAACCCCAATAAAATTCATTGATTATCCAAGCTGGACTTTGGTAGTATCCTGACTTTGGGCTTTTCATTGTCTAATCAGTGTGAGTGGATTTCTGTTTATGCTGCCCCTGTCCCAAAACAGTGTCACACAAAACAGAGTCACACTAAATTGTTTAGGCTGGTATAGAACCCACTCGTTAACAGAGAAAGCCCTTGGAATTGTTATCCTCTTGCCTTAGCCTTCTAAGTAACTGGGATAACAGATCTACACAACTATTCCAGCCCAGAAAAATCTTGATCTTGAAGTACTCTATGGAGTGAAAAAAAATATAAGTAGGTAATGCAGTGGTACTTTAAATGAAAACAAAATGCAAAGTGTATGTGCAATTTTTAAAATCTATGATAAATTATTCCAATTCTAAGTATTATGCTTGATTCCAATAAATTTACTAAAGCCTAGTTTATATGAGATGAAAATAAAATCATGGGGAAAAGCAAAGAACAAACCCATAGTGCTTTGCATCGTGAAGTGTTAAGACATGAAAAAAAGCTTAAAAATCATACAGTGAGGCATAAGGTTGGTGAAGACACAAAGGAGGCAACAGTCAGGTATTTAAAAGGCCATTCAAGGTATAGAATCTGAACTCAGTACAGACGTCTGCTATCTGGGGTTTTATAGGAGTTTTCATTTCAACAGCAAAACACTTGTATACAGTTAACTCAATAGATAAGGTATGTCATAATATGTAGCTAGAGAAAAGATTTCCATACTCAGAACTTTTCTATCTTCATCTTGCTATATATCTAGAAAATATAAAAGTGCCAGTCATTTTGTGACCCAAAATGAATTCTGAAAATATGAAGTTAAAGCCACATCCTGATTATGAGGGGAAAGATCCTACTACAGGATCATTTCTTACTTTGATGTTAAAGATTGTAAAAAAAAAGTGAAGAAAAATTAAAATTGATATTTGAAAAAGATATTTATTTTAAACCTATCTCCAACTGCATGGTGATTTTCAAAAATATAATGTGTCACCCACAGTCATATAACTTTTGAGAAAGAGAATAACAATAAACATTAGAGGAAATGCAACATTTCAACAAATGATTCTGGTCAAACTGTGTAGTCACATATAGAAGAATGACTGGATCCTCATAATATATATATATATATATATATATATATGTCTCTGTGTGTGTGTGTGTGTGTGTGTGTGTGTGTGTGTGTGATGTTGAGACAATATCTCGCTATGTAGCTCTAGATGTCCTGTAGCTCACTATGTAGAATAGGCTGGCCTTGAACTCAAAGAGATCTGCCCTCCTCTGCCTTTCAGGCATTGAAAATAAAGACACACACCCCCACAATCAGCTAAAAATATTTTATTTTATCATAAAAGAACACTTATAAAGTACTTCCAAATTCTTATAGCTGCTTAAAATTCACATTCTCAACAAAAGAAATTACCCTGAAAGAATCCTGAACTCATTTTTCAGTAGATATTAAGGCTGTCTAGATAACATCTATCAATTAATTATTGGAATATTCTCCCTCATTTGTAAATTTAGCACAATGTTCATAATGGTCTGTATTGATCCTGTTGTAAAATTTTCCCAGAAATTCACAGAATATTTTCTAAGATAAACATACACACAATACAGCAGTGAAAATGGCAATTTCTAAATTGGTTGAGAGATTGCTCTCTCAGAGAGGAGGTAGGTAGGGGAGAGACAGTGAAGGGGGGGGGGCACAGACAGAGAGATTAATGACCAGTTTTCTCAGAAACAAGGCATGAAAGTAATAATGTACTTATTGTTAAAAAAAACAAGCACAACATATTCCGAAAATGTCAAAAGAATTCTCCATTTAAGATTGCTTGGATAAATTCTATTCAGTTACAGAAGAAGCCATATTCTGAGTGACCTTTCAGAGGGCCTGAAATCTATAAAATAAAGATTTTTATACCAAAGAACAAGATAACCACTGAATTTACAATATCAGTCTATCTGAAGTGTATGGTTTAGCTCATAATTGTGTCCTATTCTTCACAGCCAGTCAAAGCAAACCAATATAACCCCGGGCCTTGGCTGCAGTTCTAAACTTTTATATGACTTTACTTTTTTTCTGCTGATAGAGTTTCATAGCAGCACTTTCTATAAAGCAGATGTGCTCTTTAAAATTAACACATGGTATTAGATAGAGAATTTTATTATTGTCTGAATTATAACAAACAGGTTTGAGCCAAAGAACAGATAATAAATATATTAATACATCAATTTAAATTAAAACTGTTTTGACTTTGCAGATTTATTCCTATACCCTGCTGATGAAATCATGGATTTCTTCAATTCATTAATTTCCTTAGAAGTGAAATATTTTCAGTTAACCATTCTGATATCTAAAAAGAAGAAATCTTATTTTCACAGAATAAATTATACCATGAAAAGTAATTTTAAAACAATGACAAATATCGGCCACTCCCTATATATAAAATGCATCATTCAATGACTTATGCATATCACCTCATTAATTTTCCCTCTAAGCGAATTTATATTATTATCAGTATTTAGAGGTGAGAACAATGAGCAGAAGTTAAAAAATCTACCTATGCTTATATGTATAATATCTGAAATCGAGAAAATGAATCAGAACCTGTACTTCTATTCATTAATTTATACTGCATCTCAATAAAAATATTGGTTAATCTGTGCAACAGAATGTCAATGCTAATGAGGCATCTGAAAGATACTTACATATTTGCTTTAGTCTCTAGTGGCTATAAAATAGCTTTGTTGATTGGACATTTGGTATTTCACCTATGCATATCTTGTACTTAAACCTTCTCCTGTATCGTCAACATCCAAATACTCTCTGACAGACAGTAAATAAATCATTAGTCAATAAACAAATGCATGAATGAGTTAACAGTGGATTTCTTTCATCTACGTGGTTTCAAAAACATGATTAACACATATGAAATGCCAGAAGTAGGCTACAGAAAACACTAAGTAATCATCCCCGAAATATAGCACTCAACAATTTAAATTTTTTCTTCATGAACACTCATGCACACCATCTAATCTTTAAAATGCCTTGAGGAATATGTTACCATCTGCAATAAAAACGTGAGTTTCCTGAAAGTTTCATCTTTTGCAATGTATTTAGGAAGTGGCAGAACCTCCTCTCGAACCCACGTTTTCTGACTGTTAATTTGGTCACTCTCTACTGCATATACTCTACAAGAAAAACACATCATAACTTAATTTGGACTCATTATCTTGAAAACTGTAACCAAAAGAAACATATGGTACAAAAAATCACCTTAAATTCCTTATAAAAATAACTCATATATGCTTTAAATGAAAAAAAAAGTGTCTTACTTTTTCTATTGATGTGAAAAACACGTGTGTGTGTGTGTGTGTGTGTGTGTGTGTGTGTGTGTGTGTACATGCAAAAGAATTGGGCTTAAAGTTTCATAGCATTACAGTCCATGACAACAGAGAAGAGGTATGGAAGAGCTAAGAGCTCACATCTTGATCCACAAGCAAGAGATGGAGAAAGACACTAGGAATGATGCCAGCCTTTGGAAACCTCAAAGCTAGACCCCAGTGACACACTTTCTCCAACAAGGCCATGCCCCTAATCTTTCCCAAACAGTTCCATCAAAGATGGACCAAGAATTTAAACATATGAGCTTGTAGGGACCATTTTCTTTCAAGCCATCACAAAAATTATTTAAAAAAAAGCACAGTTGTTCTTTATGTCAAAATACATAAGAATCTCCTGCTTATTACATACTAACACCAACTATGAGTAAGAAAGCTCTGGTAATCAAACTTTGATACATCATAGGATAATTTTGGGATGATCCTAATTTTAGAACCAAGAGATTGGAAAAAATTATCACAATATATTGCATAAAATTTTTAATAAAAAAGATATTCTTAAAAGTATTACTTAGACAAATGTATAATACTGAAATTAATCTTATCAATTGCTTCTGATTTATTGAATTTTGTCAGTACATATTACTGTACAATAATAATATTAAACAAATATTTCAATAAAATACAGTTAGATTACAACCCATTTTCTTTTTTTTTTTTTTTTTTTT